>BDMV01000010.1:7278773-7351596 GCA_008326285.1 Oryza officinalis
TGTTCGATGTTCCACGGGTTAGGCAGCTCTGTGCCGTCGCCCGTGGCCAACCGAACCGAGCCCGGCCGGGGGACGCCGATCACTCGATACGGACCCTCCCACATTGGTGAGAGCTTGCTCAGTCCAGCACGCGTTTGGACGCGGCGTAGGACGAGGTCGTCGACGCAGAGTGATCGGGCCCGGACGTGGCGCTGATGGTAGCGCCGCAGGCTCTGCTGGTAGCGCGCGGCTCGAAGGGCCGCGCGCCGCCTTCGCTCTTCCAGGTAGTCGAGGTCGTCTCGGCGAAGCTGATCTTGATCAGCCTCGCAATACATGGTGGCCCGAGGGGACCTCAGTGTGAGCTCAGATGGGAGGACCGCTTCCGCGCCGTAGACGAGGAAGAAAGGCGTTTCCCCGGTTGCTCGGCTTGGCGTGGTTCGGTTCGCCCAGAGCACCGCTGGCAGCTCCTCGATCCACGAATCGCCGTGCTTCTTGAGGACGTTGAAGGTCTTGGTTTTGAGGCCCTTGAGGATTTCCGCGTTGGCGCGCTCCACCTGGCCGTTGCTTCTGGGGTGGGCGGGTGAGGCGAAGCAGAGTTTGATACCCATGTCCTCGCAGTAGTCGCCGAAGAGCTCACTAGTGAACTGGGTGCCGTTATCCGTAATGATACGGTTAGGTACCCCGAACCGAGCAGTGATGCCCCTGATGAACTTAAGGGCGGAGTGCTTATCGATCTTGATGACCGGATAAGCCTCGGGCCACTTAGTGAACTTGTCGACAGCGACATACAGATACTCGAACCCGCCCGGGGCCCGCCTGAACGGTCCCAGGATATCGAGCCCCCAGACAGCAAATGGCCACGAAAGAGGTATGGTCTGCAGGGCCTGGGCCGGCTGATGCGTTTGCTTGGCGTGGAACTGGCACGCCCTGCACCGCCGGACCAGGTCGACCGCATCGGTGAGAGCCGTCGGCCAATAGAAACCCTGGCGAAAGGCCTTGCCAACCAAGGTGCGCGAGGCGGAGTGGGCTCCGCACTCGCCTTCATGGACATCGGCGAGAAGCTCGACGCCTTGTTCCCGAGGAATGCACTTCAGGAGGACTCCGTTAGCCCCGCGCCGATAGAGGGTCCCTTCCACCAGCACGTAGCGCTTGGAGATGCGACGGACGCGTTCACTCCCTTCGCGGTCCTCGGGTAGAGTCTTATCTGCGAGATACGCCTGGATCTCAGTGATCCAAGCAATCAATCTAGGGGAGCTGGGAGCGCTCCCCTCGGGTCCCGAGGCCTGGACTCCGACGGGCCTCGGGGGCCGTTCAGGCGCGTCCGTCTCCCCTAGGGGGTCGGGTCGCGCCGACGGCTGGGCAAGCCTTTCTTCAAAGGCGCCCGGTGGGGTCTGGGCTCGCGAGGAGGCGAGCCTTGAGAGTTCATCGGCGACCGCGTTATCCCGCCTGGGCACGTGCCGAAGCTCTATCCCGTCGAAATGGCGCTCCATACGCCGGACCTGGCGGACGTAGGCGTCCATCTGCGGGTCAGAGCACTGGTACTCCTTACGGACCTGGTTAACGACCAACTGGGAGTCGCCTAACACCAGGAGGTGGCGGATCCCCAGTCCAGCCGCCACTCTGAGTCCCGCAAGGAGTCCCTCGTACTCCGCCATATTGTTGGTCGCCCGAAAGTCGAGGCGGACCAGGTATCTGAGGACGTCTCCGCTCGGCGAGGTCAAAGTGACCCCCGCACCGGCGCCCTGAAGAGACAGGGAGCCGTCGAATTGCATCACCCAGTGGGCGGTGTGAGGCAATTGCGAGGGGCCCGGGCTGGCCTCGGGGGCGGAGACGAGCTCGGGAGCCGGAGTCCACTCCGCCACAAAGTCGGCGAGGGCCTGGCTCTTGATCGCGTGGCGTGGTTCAAAGCGCAAATCGAATTCAGAGAGTTCGATTGCCCATCTCACCACCCGTCCAGTACCCTCTCGGTTATGCAAGATTTGGCCGAGGGGGTAAGACGTAACCACCGTGACCCGATGCGCCTAGAAATAATGGCGCAACTTCCTCGAAGCCATCAGAATAGCGTAAAGCATCTTCTGGGCCTGAGGGTATCGGGTCTTGGCGTCCCGGAGGGCCTCGCTAACGAAGTAGACGGGCCGCTGCACCTTTCGGCGGGGCCTATCCTCTTTGCCAGGGGCCGCATCTCCAGGGCGCTCTTCGTCCGAGAGGCCGTGTGGGGCGCACTCGGCTTCTGTGCCGACGACCTCGGAGTCAGAGGGCGACAGGCGCGGCCTTCCCGCAGTGGCCCCGGGGCCATCCTGGGGGTCGGGGGCGCCTGGCACCGTCAGACAAGCAGGCGGAGGGCCAGCTCCGGCCGTCGGGGGCCTTAGGCCGCCGTTCGGCTCGGGGGCCTCTCCTCCCTGCTCTCTCCCGGGTCGAGCCGACACAGGGTGGTGGGGCGCGGAGTGAGGGTTGTCCTCGTCACGCTCCACGACCAACGCCGCGCTGACCACCTGCGGGGTTGCCGCCAGGTAGAGTAGCAACGGCTCATCTGGCTCCGGGGCGACCAGGACTGGGGGAGAACTGAGGTACGCCTTCAACTGAGTGAAGGCGCGCTTAGCCTCCTCCGTCCAGGTAAACGGCCCGGAGCGCTTGAGGAGCTTAAATAGGGGTAGCGCCTTCTCTCCCAGCCTTGATATGAACCGACTCAGGGCGGCCATGCAGCCGGTGACGCACTGCACGTCCCTAAGCTTGCTGGGGGGGCGCATCCGCTCTATAGCTCGTATCTTCTCGGGGTTGGCCTCGATGCCTCGGGCAGAGATCAAGAACCCGAGAAGTTTGCCCGCAGGCACGCTGAACACGCACTTATCGGGGTTCAGCTTTATGCGGGCGGAGCGGAGACTTTCGAAAGTTTCCGCTAAATCCGAGAGCAAGGTCTCTTGGTTGCGTGTCTTCACAACCAAGTCATCAACATAGGCCTCAACATTGCGTCCTATCTGGCTACCCAAGGAAATTCGAGTAGTACGCTGAAAAGTAGGACCTGCATTCTTTAACCCGAAAGGCATTGTCGTATAACAATAGGTTCCTATGGGGGTAATGAATGCAGTTTTCTCCTCATCCTCCCTAGCCATGCGAATCTGATGATAACCAGAGTATGCATCTAGAAAACACAAAAGGTCGCACCCCGCGGTGGAGTCGACAATCTGATCTATGCGTGGCAGGGGGTAAGGGTCCTTAGGACATGCCTTGTTGAGGTCGGTGTAGTCGATGCACATCCGAAGCTTGCCGTTCGCCTTGGGGACGACGACCGGGTTCGCCAGCCACTCCGGATGGATGACCTCACGGATGAATCCTGCCTCCAGAAGTCGCGCCACCTCCTCGTGGATGAAGGCTTGACGTTCCGGGGCCTGCCGCCGCACTTTCTGCCGGACCGGCCTTGCGCCCGGCCGCACGGCGAGACGATGCTCAATCACCTCCCTGGGGACCCCGGGCATGTCCGCCGGTCTCCAGGCGAAGACGTCGGCGTTTGCCCGCAGGAAGGAGACGAGCGCGTCTTCCTATTTGTCGTCCAAAAGACCACCGACCCGGGTGGTCTCGGACGGGCCGTCGCCCAGGGCAACCTCCTTGACCGGGACCTCGTCGCTCGTGACCATCCGCTGCCTTGGGGCGGGCGGGACAGAGGTGCTGGGCCTCTCGTTGCCGCCCGCGGGCTTGGATGCCACGGCGAGGTGATCCGCGCGCTGCTCCATACAAGCAAGCGCGACTTTGAGGTCGCCATGGACAGTGATGGGGCCACCGGGGCCCGGTATCTTCATCTGGAGATAGGCGTAGTGGACCGCCGCCATGAACTTCACCAACGCGGGCCTCCCCAGGACCGCGTTGTAGGGCAGACTGAGGTCCGCCACATCGAAGTCCACCCGCTCCGTGCGGAAGTTGGCGGAACCACCGAAGGTGACCGGGAGGTCGATATGACCCAGCGGCCAGGTGTGCCCCGGCGTCACGCCAATGATCGGCTGGGACGGTCGGAGCACCATCCCCGGGGCCTTGATGGCATCAAAGGCTGCGGGGGAAAGGATGTTGAGGGCTGCACCCCCGTCCACGAGGACACGCCCCAACTTTACGTTGCAGACGGTGGGGGAAACCACCATCGCGATCTGTCCTCCCCGGGCAACGCATGGCGGGTGGTCGGTCTGGTCAAAGGTGAGGGCAACCTCCGACCACCGCGCCCGCCGCGTCGCCTCATGGGTAGGGGCCGCGGCCAGAAGCTCGCGCTTCATGGCCTTGAGGCTCCGGCGAGAAGCGTGAGCGCACGCTCCCCCGTCGACGGTGGCGACGGTGGCCTCAGGCTCCTGAAACCCCAGGTCATTGTCGCCATCGTCGATGTCCTCGGTGGGGGCCTTCTGCTTGGCCTCACCTCGCCGGTTGCCGGCGGGAGCCGCCGGGGCCTTGCCCTCACGGCGCTCCTGCCTCTTCTCCTCCTCCCACTTCCTCGTCCGCTCGGCCAAACTTTTGACCGCGCAGCAGTCCGCGAGGTCGTGGAGGGAGGTGTTGTGCACGGTGCACCACTTGCCGGTCGGACGCTCCCTGCTGGGAACGCCGGCCTCCTTCTTTTTGTTGCCCGCAGGCCTCCCCTTTCGGGGGGCCCGCGAAGCGCCCTCGACGGCGAGGACGTGACCCTCGTCGTCGGAACGGGCCGACCTCTTCTTCCTCCTCCTGTCCCGTCGCCCTGACCGAGCGGCGGACCCGGGGGCGGCCGGAGCTGCCACGCCAGGACCGGAGGAGTTCCAGGTCCAGGCCTCCTCCTTGCGGGCCACACGGTCCGCGAGCTCAAAAAGCTGTGCGGTGGTCTGGGGCTCCTTGGAGGCGATCTTCTCGAGCATGCGGTTGTGCCGCACGCCCCCCCTGAACGCGTAGATCACCGCGTGTGCGGGGATGCATTGTATGGTGTTGCGGACTTGACAGAACCGCTGAATGTATGAGCGAAGAGACTCATCGTCCCTTCGCTGTACCGCGTGCAAGTCCGCCTCTTCGCCTGGGCGCGGATACGTGCCTTGAAAGTTCGTGGTGAACTGCTGGCACAGATCCTCCCAAGAGTGGACCGACGCAAGTGGCAAGTTCATTAGCCAACCCCGCGCCTGACCCTTCAGGGCCATGGGGAAGAAATTCGCCATGACCCTGTCGTCACCCCCCGCGGCCTCAATCCCGGTCGTGTAGATCTGGAGAAACTCGGCGGGGTTGACGCTTCCGTCGTATTTTTCGGTGATGGTGGGCTGGAACCTTGGGGGCCAACGGACGTTCCGAAGGCTCGCCACAAAGGGTCGACAGCCGGCACCGCCGACCGGGGACACGGGGGGCCGGCCCCCGTGACAGGACCGAAGTGGCGCTCCGGACGAGGAAGCGCCCTCCGTTGCGTGGGCGGCGCGACGAGCGTCGCGCCGGCGCTCGATATCGAGCCGGGCATCCGGCCCCCCACGCACATCTTCTTGGGTCGGAGGCGTTGACGAGGGAACGACGGACGAGCGGCGTGTAACGGCCGTCGTTCGCCGCGCCCTCCGCCTCGACGACCTGGAGTTGGCGGCGGCAGCGCCAGCGGCCCCGGCGGCGGAGGACCGTCCGCCGGCATCTAGGCGCTGCTGCGCCGTCATGACCAAGTCGGCCACGTCATCCAGCCAACGTCGGGCTGGAGTCTCTGGATCGGGGACGACGGGCGGGTGACGCAGGAGCGCGCCCGCGGCCTGGAGCGCGCCCTGGGGCGTGCCGCCATCGCCGTAGACGAGGCGGCGACGCGTGCCGTCTCGCCGTCCTCCCCCGTCACCCGCGAGCGGCGAGGTCGCGGATCCTTCGACCTCCTCGAGCGCCTTCCCCCGCCCAAGACTTCGGCGAGAGGGGGACGGCGGGGTGCGAGCCCGACGGCGCGGGTTCTGCTCCCTGTCGTCACCGCTAGCGCTCGGAGAGAGGCTGTGCGCCACTGCCCGCTCGGCCATGGGGCTGAGCGAGCGAAACTTGGCACACACGAAAGAGAACGAGGGCTCAGAAAGACACACGCGCCCCCTACCTGGCGCGCTAGATGACGGAGCGTGAGGCTCCTCACCGGGAGACCGCGTGGGTCCCCCTTTGCCGGTTCGGCCGGGGGCGCTAAGTGAGGTTCTTCGCCCTCGATCTAAGGAATGTCAGCGAGAGAGGAAACGCACAAGACGCGGGGGACGTAGACAGGTTCGGGCCGCTGAGAAGCGTAACACCCTACTCCTGTGTTCTGGTGGATCTGAGGGTCTCCAACAATACAAAGGGAATTCTATCTCTCCAACGTATCCGCCGGAGACCTCCTCTCTTTCCTAGGCCTAGGCCTCCTTTTATCTGATCAGGGGTCACCACATGGGCCTCAAGTTGCCTAAGAAAAGAAACATTCTTTTTACCATCAGGGCCAGTCTATAGCCGGAAGTGACTTCTGACAAGCATGGCGCACGCCTTCTGCCCCGCTCGCCAGCTCTCCCAGTGGACGCCCGTTTCAACCTTCATTCAATGGCCGGCGACTTCCTTGCCACGCCTGCGCTGAAATCTGGATTGGATCTGACCGGGACTGACATACCAACTCCAGGAGTTAGCACGCCGGCTCCGGCTAGGGACGAGAGCCAGGAGGCTCTCATCATTCCGACGGGACGGGGCGAGGCGTGCCATCGGCCGCCTGTCGCCACCTAACCCGCGATCTGACCGGTCTGTGACCGGTCACACACCGCGACCGGTCACGGACCGGATAAGCGTGCGCTGCGCCGCATTAAATGCGGCGTGGTGCGCTCGCTTGATCCGCTATAAATGCGGTTAGGTGAGCCCTGCTGTGCTCACCTAACCCGCACACGTGGCGCCAAAATCACAGGGGGTCGGGACGCCCCGGCCCTCGGGGCCGAAACGGGAGCGGCCCGACCCCTCGGGGAGACAGAGGAAGGGGTGGCCACGTCACCCTCGGGCCCGACCCCCCCGAGGGGGCCGGGACACGTGGAGGACCGCGGCTACCCAAGCCTCTAGCCATGATACCCCCGGTCCCATGTCACCGACAGTATAGATACTAAATAAAATACAAATTATATTTTTGGGGTCTTTTTAGCACCTACAAAAATTAAAAACGGGTCCACCCAAATAGGTGCCGGTTCTAAATTATAGCGTCACATAGGTGCCGGTTCGAGAACCAACACCAATGACTTAGGTCATTAGTGTCGGTCCCAAAACCGGCACCTATGTAGCCTTTCGAATCGGCACCTATTAGATTTTATGTACCAGTGACAATTAATTACAAAATTTATAAGTAATAGCAAGTTTTGCTAGCCACAGTGCATTTCTTCCTTAATTTCATATATTCAACATCTAATTTCAAAATTAATTTTGTTTCAAATAGCTTGCTCGATCAAACCTTCAATTGTTGACGGACTCATTCGATGGTTAAATTTCGTTTTAGTGGCGTGGATTCCATGGACAGACTAAATAGTATTTATATATATATATATATATGAAAAGTACAATAGATGTTTGCTTTGATGGGATAATAAGCTAGCTATATACTACTATACTGGACAAACATTAAACAGGTGAAATGAGTTCTTGAAGTCAACTTAATTAGGTACCTTGTATTGCTGCATTTCTTAGTATTCTTCTCTCTTTACTAGTTGTACTATTGCATATTCATATTTTCCTTTTTCTGTAATAAGTAAGGGCACGGCCCTGACTTCATTTTGTAGAAATCAAGAGTACGTAGTTGTTCATTTCAAGAGTCGTCAAGCACACACAGCAACAAGGAGAATAAGCGTCCGTTTGGTATAATATTACTCCGTACTATACAGGAAGTCACACAGATTATTGGTTTGCAAAAGCCACAGAGATTAGGAAAGCAGATGCCCATATAAACACGCGTACACTCATCTTCATAAATATACGCACACAAACTTTATCTCTATAAGCTCCTTCAAAAGCTAGACCTACATATTTTGAGATTTATGAAGTTACCATAGATGTTTTGCTATCAACAGGTATATCACCTACCATTGAAAAAAATAATTAGCCGTAAATATGTGAGCACCTATTCCAAATCTAGAACTTGAACAAGATGGATAAGTTATACCATCAGAAATCTGACCAGTTAAACTACGCTCAGTTAACATCCCATTTTTGTTTTACAACACTCCGTGTATTTGAAAATATCTTGTCTAATCACACAATTAGGTTGTGTGATTACACAACTCCACCTCCCTGCACGAAAGACGGTATTATCTATTAGCGCATGATTAATTAAGTATTAACCTAAAAACACTTGAAAAATAGATTAATATGATTTTTAAAGTAACTTTTCTATAGAAAACTTTTAAAAAAATACACCGTTTAGTAGTTTGAAAAACATGTGCGAAAAACGAGAAAGATGAGTTGGAAAAGAAGGGAGAAGAACACAGCCTTAGAGTTGCTGTCATCGCATATATACATATGTAATGTGCTTCTACTCTTGATCATAAAAAAGTCACATGTTTCTTATTGTATTTCTTGAGCCATTACACAGAGGGGAACAACAAATGATAGTGCTAACCCAAACCTCTCTCTCATATCCAGTCCATTTTTCTCAGCCTCAGCTGGCAATGTCCATATGAATCGGTGCAACAACGAGCCAAGCATCAGATGCACCACCTTATAAGCTAGTGGCAATCCAAGGCAAATACGTCTTCCAGCTCCAAAAGGAATTAGTTGAAAATCCCTCCCCATGAAATTAATGTCACTACCCAAGAACCTCTCTGGCATAAACTCATCTGGCTTGATCCATGCATCGGCGCATCGATTGATCGCCCATAAATTTACGAGCACTTTCGTTCCCTTTGGAATGTTGTAACCTTGAATTTCTACTGTGGCTTCGGCCTCGTATGGCGGCAGTGGCACTGGAGGATGAAGCCGGAGGGTTTCTTTGATGACAGCTTGAAGATAGGGCAATTTGGTGATATCATCTTCATCTATTTGATGTTTGGGGCCTATCACACTCTTGAGCTCTTCTTGCACCCTTCTCATGTTGCTTGGAGACTGCAATAGTTCTGCCATTGCACACTCAATTGTGTGAGAAGTGGTCTCTCCTCCAGTGAACAAGTCCTACAACAATTGAAATTTGACATAAAATTTGTTAATGAAAATTATTAGTGCAACTTTCAAATTTAATCAAACAAACAAATTAAATTTAGTCATATAATATAAATTTATTTCAATTTAGTACACTAGTTGAGAAAATTTAACCAAATAAAAATAGAGAGGTGCATGCCAATGTAGGTTACTAACGGTAAAAAGTGCCCGGATGACATCACGGTTAATCTCATTGCCATCTTCTTGATTCTCACCCTCCTTGTCCAGCATCACGTCGAGCAGGTCGTTCTTGCGAGGCTCGCCGGCGGCGCGACCGTGCATCCTCCGCTCGATTTGCTCGTCAATGATGGCGTACATCCTCTTCAACAGCCTCGCCATCCTCCGGCGAATGCCCAGGACGTCGGCCGGCGCGATCGCCGGAAAGAAGTCGGAGACATTCGGCCCGGCGGCCAGCACCGACGCCTCGTCCACGATGTCGCTCACCTCGCGCGCCGGCTCGGGGTCGAGGTCGACGGAGAACATGGTGCGCGACAGGAGGCCCAACGCGGCGACGTGCGCGGCGCGGCCGACGTCCACAGCCTCGCCGCGCGCGGCGTGGTCGGACACGTGGCGCACGAGCTCGGCAACCTTCTCCTGGCGGAGAGACTTCATGGCATCGAGCCGGCGCGGCGAGAAGAGCTCCACGGTGCTGAGCCTCCGCAGGGCGCGCCACCTGTGGCGCGGGGGCAGGCACAGCACGGAGTTCTCGCAGTGGCCACCGGCGCGCATGGAGTCGCCGATGGACCTGGCGGCGATGTCAGCGTTGTGCCTCTGCAGGACCTCGCGCGCCATCTCCGGCGACGACGCGACGACGGTGCGCACGGCGCCGAGGCGCAGAGACATGAGCGGCCCGTGGCGCGCGGCGAGGCGCGCGAGGGAGCGGTGAGGCAGGTGGTCCAGCTGGTGGAGGTTGCCGATCAGCGGCAGCGGCCACGGGCCTGGCGGCAGCCGGCGGCGAGCGTTGGCGAGGAGCTGTAGGACGTAGGAGGAGATGACGCCGACGAAGAGGGAGAACGCGACAGGGAGGAAGAACGCCATGATCGTAGCAAAACGTGCAACTCACCTGTCCTTGCGTGTATATACTGCTATATTGGATGAATACTGTTTTGAGGGGATCATTTCGGTCGCAACATACTCTATGTTTCCAACCTAATTTTTTATGAAAATTATATTATGGAAAAAATTTTACTCCGTAATTGGTAATGTTGCTTATGATGTATCTTCTATCCTGAATTAATTCTCGACTTACAAAAAAACCTGTACTGTGAGAAACAAAAGTAATTGAAATGTTGACCCAATTCAAATAGTTAGGCGTAAAGTGAGTTAAAAAGAAAGTTTATACGAGGCTAAGTAAAAAAGAATTAGAGTAATACATGGAGGCAGCTAGCGTATAGCGCCGACTATGCAAGTCACGCACGTGGCACCACCCTCACCCTAATCACGGTAATTAGTGCTATGCCCAATGCTTAGTCCTAACCGTAATTTTTTCTGATAAAATCATAAATAAATATTTGGGCTAAAAGTTTAAAAATATGAGTTGAAATTTTTAAATTTAGAGTTCAAATGTTTAAAGTTTGATTTGAAAATTTTAAAAATTGAGTTAAAATTTTTAAATTTTGAACTAAAAATATTAAGAAATTAGTTTTTTAAAAAATCCAAAAATAACTTAAAATACAAAATTTGAATAACTTTTAATTTATTCATAATCACTCAATATATAGAAAATACTTTAAATACTGCATAGTTATTTGGAATAGGAATAAGTTTACTTTAGGTCTCTCAATTTGTAGCCATGTCCGAAATTCATCCCTTGAGCGTCAAACTGGGTACAACGAATCCTCCAACTTACAAAACCAGTACAAACAATGTCCCTCGGCAGTATTGTGTTCGATTTTGGCTGACGTGGCGCCTACGTGGCTCCTTTTACTAGGTCTTCTTCCCATATGACATTGACGTGACGCTTTCTTGACAATTTGATCCCCAAAAATAATAAAAAAGGGTGGGGCCCATGTGGCCCCACATATCATCCTCACTCCTATCTCTTCTCTCTATCCCCTCTCTCTCTCCCCTGCATTGCAAGGAGAAGGGTGGAGCAGCGGCAGGCGGCACAAAGGGGCGACGGCGAAGTGAAGTGGAGCTACAGCGGGCGAAGCAAAGGGGAGGGGAGAAGGGCGAACCGGAGCGGCAACGGGCGGAGCAAAGCGCCAGCGGGCGAGCTCCTCGCCCTCTCTACCTCCTACTCCTCCCTCTTCTCACTATCCTCTCTCTCTATCCAAGGTGGGGAGTTTCCTTGGAATTACTATGTAAAATCCCAGATCTGTGAGCTTCCACCATGGTGAAAGCACGTTGTGCAACTGAAGGAGAGGAAGGAAACTACTAGGAAGCTACAGTAGAAGAGCTGAGGGAAAATTTGGTAGAATTCTAAACGAAGGTGGAAGAAGAAAGGAAAATTATGCAAGAACAGATCCAGAATCAAGCAACACGGGCTCAGACAAACAAAGATGAGGTTCTGTAGAGTCTGAAGGAAATTCAAGACATGTTGTTGTCTCCACCAAGTGATCAAGGACATGAGATGAGACAAACCCCATTCACACCTAGTTCATTCATGTCGGCTGCTAAGAAATGGGAGGGGAGTTCTACTGACCCACCAAGACACCAAGTCTTCAATTTGAGAAATATTAATTGCCCACTAACAACTGCAAAAAAGATTGATTTTACTCCTTCACCTAGTGTGGTGAATCACATGTCAATTCCTTCACCTGTAGTGTCATTTCCTCCACCTGCAGCTACAACACTTGAATGGAATACTTCAGTATCTCTTCCATACACCTCGAATACCACCTCCACCATCACCACCATTTTTTCAGCCTCTCCCACATTTTGACAATGGGCATTTTGGGCATTTTAATAGTCCTACCAGTTGGATTAACTACCAAGGCAATCCCACAAACACACCATGCCCACCACCATATCCACCCTACACACCACCACCTTATCCAAACTACATTCCTTGTCAACAGCCTTGGGGACCCTATCCTGCCCAACCTCAGCCTCCTTGGCCAGTTCGTGAAACTTCTATACAATTTGATAGAGGACCATATCAAGGACAATCATTTGGTGAACCTTATCATTGTTTTGATCAGAGAAACAGAAAACAACCGGAATATCAGTTTCCGGTGTTTGATGGTGATTATCCTGAGGCTTGGATCTGTAAAGCTGAAAAGTATTTCTCACTTTCCAAGACACCTGAGAAGGACAAGGTACTCATTGCTGAAGTGTACATCACTTGTAGGGCAGATCAGTGGATCTCTAGATATGACATTCCAACTGACCAACTTTCATGGCCTGAATTTTGCAAAATGTTATGCCAACATTTTGGAGCAAAATCAAACATTGAAGTAACTGATCAATTTCGCAATCTCAAGCAGTATGCTTCAGTAGATGCATATATTGATAAGTTTGAGGAGGTGATGGCTTTAGTAAAGAGAAACGTACCTAACCTCCCTGAAGATTACTTCTTCGACTTTTTCGTCTCTAGTTTGAAGGATTATATCAAGAGGCCTATCAAGTATTCGGGAATTAGAACTTTGGTTGATGCATATTGTCACGCCCCGCCCCTGTACCACTGTACAAATGGTATCGAGGAGGGCATGCCATAGGAAAATGGTGAACCGTCTTCCCAGGGAACCGCGATACAGGTACCAATCCCAGGATAATGATACTGGTACCAGTGGTATCATGATAAATCAATGCAAGATTTAAATAAATATAAGATACTTTTATGTTGCAGCTTTGGGTAATCCATCAATTGCAACCATCAATCAAAGTCAGCAGCAGCAAAAGTTAACGAAGTTAGGACACCAAATCCATCGGCAGTAGTTTGCCGATCAAATTAACTGTGTATGTTAATCATGCAAGTTTGCAATCAACATATTTTATAAACTGGAAGCAATATGATCGAAGAGTGGCTTGCCTTATTGTTAAACTAGGAGCAATATGATCAAAGAGTGGCTTGCCTTATTGTTGGTCTTCAAATCTTCGAGTAAATCCGTGTCCGTTGCATCTTCTGGAACGTCTACTATGCGATCGAAAACGAGAAAACCATCCAAAACCCTATAAAGCATATAATAACTATTTAAAATAATAGCGTCATTGGGTAGATCTCATTTTTAGAAAAATATACGGAAGTTGAACAGAGTCAATCGGACTTACGGTTGGAGAGATATGAATTTTGGGAGATTAACAGATTTTCTGAAATGTGAAAAAAAAAGATTTATTAATTTCGAAGGGAATATTCTCAAGAATATCCCTTGGCTGTGAGGCTGAGCAGGAGGAGATACATTGAACTTTGTTTTGGGTAGGCTTTGGGTTTTAGCCCAGATATGAATGAGGCTAGGTGGGGAGGTAACAAAGACTTGCATGGTAGAAATTGGTGGGCTTTGGATTGAAATTTGTATGAGGGAGATATTTCAGACTTTTGTAATGGTTCGATTTACTTGGGCTTGAAGAGGGACGCTAGTTGGACTTTTAAGAGGTTTTCAATCCGAGGGGCCCGCAGAGAGGGGATTAAGAGAGTGGGCCCCACTAGTGGGTCCTACCTTCTTTTCTTTTTCTTTTCTTCTTTTCTCCTTCTCCTCTCCTCCTTATCCTTTTTTCTCTTTCTTCCTCTTCTTCTTTCTTCTTCTCTAAGCAGGAGGAGGAGACGGAGCGCCGGCAGTGGCGGGATGGCGCAGGCCGGCGCGGCGGGAGGCAGAGGTCGGGGGCGCCGGTGGCTCGGGCCGGCCGACGCGTCATGGCGGAGGCGCGACGACTTGGCTAGCGCACGCGAGCGACGAGGTGCGGTCGCACGCGAGTGGCGCTGCCCGGTGGGAGGCGGCGCAAACGCGGAGCCAGCGTGGCCGTGCACGGCGTCGACGGTGAGACGATGGGCGGCCGTGGCAGGAGGCAGTGCTCGCTGCGGGGAGCGGCGAGGCAGGAGGGTGCCGGTGGGTGAGGGAGGGAGTGTCCACGCGGTTGGGAGGCATTGGCGCCGGAGGTGGAGCTCCTGGTCGGCGAGCGTCACGAAGCTCGGGTGGAGAAGAGACGGCGACAGTGGGAGTGGTGGCGGAGAGTGTAGCAGGAGGAAGGCGATGGTGGGCGCGGCGGCTTTTATAGCCACGCGGCCGGCGAATGGCGACGAGGGCGGCTCCGCCAAGCGGCACAGGGGAGATGGGGATGGTGGACAGCAAGAAGGGGGAGGTGCCGAGTTGTCGAGGCCGGTGGACGCACAGGGAGGTGAGGACGGTGGGCAACGCGGTTGGCAGGAGAGGGTGGCCATGCTTGATACTGTCGCCTCTTCTCCTTCTATAGCTCCCCTTTGCTGTTTCTCTTGCTCGGAGTGTGGACGAAGATGTTGGGGGAGGCAATTGACCTCGGACGCAGAGGATGCAGAGAGTGGAGTGAGGGGAAGATGTAACATCCTCACAATTCCTGACGATAAAAATCACTAAAATTTTGAATTTTTTTTAACGTTTGCATTATGCTGGATGTTGTGATTGCTATTGATTGCCAAACTAAAAACTGTCACAATGGAGAATTAAACTAAAATGATACAACTAAGTGATAATTATAATAATAGGATATTTATTATGAACCCTATAAATATTTACGCACAAGAAAGCAAAGCCAGACAAAGGAAAGGTTAATTACTAATTACATATGAAATATTCAATTACTAATTACGCACAAGAAAGCAAAGCCAGACAAAGGAAAGGTTAATTACTAATTACTAATTACATGGATCAAATATTCAATACTTGAACCGCGTGCCATGACATCTAATTACATATGAAATGATAACCATTCAAATAAGTGAAGCTCTATCTATAAAATAATTTTACTGGGAATAATTAATTCGATATTACATAAATTGTATTGAATCACAAATATTAAATTGTAGGAATCCATATTGTGGTAAAACCAATTTAAAAAGGATAAACCAATATGTGGGAAAACAAATAAATATATGAAACCCTAAATATATGAACTTACAAAAATATATAAGAAGAATATTGAATAATGAGAAATGTTAAATTATAACCGAAAACATATCCAAGTGCCTAGGTTTATCACTTAAAATTAGGATACAAACGCAAAATTAAATTAAATTTATAATCGACATTTTAATAGGATGGTCGTAGGAAATTAAAATTTATCGGGCAACCCTATTTATCGCACACCAACTGTTCGACGCGGGCCTAGCCGGCCGAACACCGGGCGCCACGCAGTGCCGCTGTCATGCCGTCGCTGTCGCCATCACCTCCGAGCCCCGCGCCACTGCCATGCCATCGCATCGCCGTCACTATCACCTAGAGCCCCGCGCCGCCGCCATGCCATCATGTCGCTGTCGCCATCATCTCGAGCCACGTGCACCTCCCATCGCGTCGCCGTCGTCATCACCTCCGAGCCCCGCGCCGCTGCCATGCCATCGTGTCGCCGTCACCATCACCTTGAGCCCCACGCCGGCCATCCTCCTCCTCCTCCTCCTCCCCCACCCGGCCCTATAAAATCCTCCCTTCTCCCCTTTCTTCCCCACATCCTCCCCCCATCTCCCTTCCCGTCCACCCACCAAGCCACCGGGCTGCTGCCCCTGCCGGAGCGCTGTCCCTGCAGCCACGCCGCCCCCGCCACCGGTCGCCACCGCCGCCGGTAAGACCTCCTCTTTCCCCTCTTTTTTGTTGCTGGTTCGGCCAAGTGAGGGAGAGGAGAGGAAGCAGCAGGGAGGGAGCAGAGGGAGGAGAAGAAAAGAAAAAGGAGGAGAGAGGGAGAGAAAGAAAAGAAAAGAGAGAAAAGAAAGTAAAGAGGGAAAATTAGTGAGGCTAGGGAATTTAGGAAAAATTGTAGGAAGGTGTAGAAATTTAATTTGCGGGCTACATATTAGGTTTTTAACGCCTTCGGTTATTAAATATGATTATTAGCGTTATCAGCAAAATTAGGAATAAATATAGAAATAAATAGTTGCCGATGTGGAATAAAATTTGAACTGTTGAGCACCATGTCTTTGACTTAAAGATAAATTAAAATAGAGTAGTGCCGTTTTGCCATCGCTTGAATTAATTTGAATTCAAATCTTTAAACTAGCGTAACTTATTCATTTTAGCTTTGATTCGAGTGAAACTTGAACCTAAATTCATCTAAATTCATAAGCTTTCCAATGGTATATAATTCACTATTTAAGGAAATATATTTATATTCATAAAATAATTAATATCAAGGGATGAATAATGGTTAACTTAAAAATGTGCTAATAAATAAAATTGATATTGTACAGCAAAGTAGGTATGAGGATAATTACCTTTAACATGCTTTATCACTGTAGAAACCATGTAAATTATTTATAAATATTGTTTCAAATTAATTGAAGCATAGAAGGTACTAGTGTCATTTATTAATACGTGTCCATGTGTAATTATAACCATGACTTCCAAAATTATACAAACGAAGTTTAGCCTTATAAATATTGCAACCAAAATATGAGTACGCATAGATAAGTCCATAACTTGTGTATGTGAGGTAATAACAGAGTTATTATGAATGAACCATTAAAATAAGGTTAATCGTGAAATAGCATATGGAGTGGCATATAGTTGGGTTAGTTAGCATCCATTAATTAACAGAACAGTACCAAGCAAATAAACCTGGTTGGATCACATGTATGGTATAGCTTGTAGCAAAATTACACATGTTCAGTAAATGATCCTATACTAATATATTCTTTAAACTCACATATACAGTAAACCCACTTAACATCAACAGTACTAGAACAATACCCGACTTTTAGCATAGGTTAAGCTAACGAACGTGTATGTGAAAACATGAATATCAGATGGATACTAATTATAAATCTTGACCTTGTATAATCTTAGTTCAACTGTAACTTAGAATTGTTCATTAAGAGATAATCGGTAACTACAATATTACTAAACTCACAAATTTATCATATAGAGCATGGGTAATTATTAACGTTCTATTATAGTGACAAGTAAAATATGCTCATAATTAAAATAGAGACTTCGTTGATAAAATAATAATACAAATGACTCACCATGATTATTTGTTTGATCCTAAATTCATACAATGAAAAAACCTTTGGTATATGATCATCTTATTTAGATAGATACATGTGTAGTCATATAACCCTTCCATAACTCAATAGACAGATCAAACTTTGAATTAGCGAAATGTGTATCCCATTTATACTATGATGATTAGCTCCTAAATAAGCCGCCATGACAATAGAAAAAGACTAAGAAACTTGATGTGGACAAGGGTTCCTGATCTTTCGAAAGGTTCTGATAATCAACGATTTGGTGGAGTCGCGACACAAATCGATCCGGCTTCTTGAACTAGCACGCTCCCGAGCCCCGCAATCGCAGCACCACGTCTTCTCTGGTTATCAACCCTACCAAAACCTGGTTGACCTCACCAAGAAGGCTAATCCTGTAAGGTTATGAGGTTGCTACGCTAGCCGACAAATCAAAAATTTTCTACCTCATAAACCAAGATCGACTGCTAGTTACAGGTTACGGGATTACCACTAGACGCGCAGATGCAGCGGAGACGACTGTGCAGTTGCGTGGTCGTCCGTCACACGTCCATCCTTCGCTCGCGAATCGTCCCTTGTGCGGCTCGTCCTTGTGCTCCAGATGCAGCACCTCCGAGGAATCTCACACGTACGGGGAGGAAGCGATGCGCCTCCGGATTGCTAGGTCCGCGAAGAGCGCTAGGCGTGAGCGTGAGGGGGCGCGACGGCTGCTGGCAAGGGAAGTTAATTGCCCTAGCCTCGCGCCCACCCCTTGCTTATATAGGCATCCTGGTGTGCCTCGAGTTGGAGGCCCATCAGCGACCCTAAACCTAGTCTAATTCGGGTCCAACCCGAATTAGGCTTCCAGGCCCTTAAGCGTGCGACCCTATGGGTTCACGTACATATAGACATGGCCCGAATACTCCTACTCGACCAATAGTTGACAGCGGCCTCTAGCAAGACATCTCAACTCCTATGCGTACGCAAAGATCAAATCAGACGAACCACCACAATACCATATACATGTTATTCCCTTGCCTCTCGATATATGGTTCACTCATAGGTTAACACTTAACCTAAGCACGGCCATGCATTTGTTGATCCAATCATTAGAGTGATCCAGTGATATCTCTCTCACGTGGAGAGGGACAATTTCCATCTTGATTGTTTATGTCTCACAGCATGTTTCCTGACAAACCCGAAGACCACCTTTATAACTACCCAGTTACGGAGTAGCGTTTGATAGTCCCTAAGTAAGTCGTTTCACATCTTGAGCACATACAACAATCTCAGGTCTAAGGACATAACGTATATGTTGTGTATAGAGACAATTCTCACGTCGGGTCAGTCCAGCTCACACGTCATACATGCGCCCACATTATTAGTTTGACATCTCTATGTCCATGACTTGTGAAACGTAGTCATCAACTAATAATGTGCTGATCTAATATTCATGTGTGTTACTACACGAACTCCGATCAGGGACAAGTTTAGAATAGCCATACATGTAAAAGAGTTTCACAAACAATTCACATAACTGTTGATCAATACAAGTTGTCTTTAATGGATATTCAATAAACACATAAATATATCATGGATACAATCGTAGCATCATCATCTCTATGATTACCTCTAGGGCATACTACCAACAGTCTCCCACTTGCACTAGAGTTAATCTCGAAGATATCTAATACCCATAGCTCTCATGTGCGCCTCATGCTTAGGCTGTGGAAGAGCCTTTGTCAAAGGATCTGCAACATTCAAATCCGTATGTATTTTGCACATCTTGATTTCATCTCTTCTAATGAACTCTCGAATGAGGTGAAATTTCCGAAGTACATGTTTGTTCTTCTGGTGATTCCTTGGCTCCTTAGCCTGCGCTATCGCCCCATTGTTATCACAATGCATGTTCAATGGGCTAGACGCATTAGGAAACACACCAAGCTCAATGAGGAACCTCCTCATCCAAACACCTTCCTTTGCAGCTTCTGAAGCTGCAATGTACTCGGCTTCTGCTGTAGAATCAGTGACTGTCTCCTGCTTGGAACTTTTCCAACTGACGGCACCACCATTTATTGTGAACACAAAACCTGATTGAGATTGTGAATCATCCGTGTCGGTTTGGAAGCTAGCATCGGTGTAACCATTTACAACGAGCTCCTCCTCACCTCCATAGATTAGGAACACATCTTTAGTCCTTCTTAAGTACTTAAGGATGTTTTTAACAAGCGTCCAGTGACTCTCACCTGGATTAGCTTGATATCTGCTCGCAACACTTAGAGCATATGAGACATCTGGGCGAGTACATATCATGGAGTACATTATGGAACCAACGGCCGAAGCATATGGAACCTTACTCATGCGCTCTCGTTCCTCATCATTCTGAGGACACTGTTTATCACTAAAGCGCATCCCATGTGACATAGGTAGGAATCCTTTCTTGGATTGCTCCATGCTGAACCGTTTCAGTACCTTGTCAATGTACGTATCTTGGCTTAATCCTATAAGCCTCTTCGATCTATCTCTATAGATCTTTATGCCCAGAATGTATGTTGCTTCTCCTAAATCCTTCATTGAAAAACTATTATTCAATGAAGTCTTTACAGATTGCAACATCGGAATGTCATTCCCAATCAATAATATGTCATCCACATATAAGATTAGAAATATTACAGCGCTCCCACTTTCCTTCTTGTAAACACAAGGTTCTTCTTCGTTCTGACGAAAACCAAACCCTTTGACTACTTGGTCAAAACGAATGTTCCAACTCCGAGATGCTTGCTTTAATCCATAAATGGATTTCTTAAGCTTGCATATTTTTCCAGCATTATTAGGATCAACAAAACCTTCGGGCTGTATCATATACACGTCCTCTTCTAAATTCCCATTTAGAAAGGCTGTTTTAACATCCATCTGCCAAATCTCATAATCGAAATAAGCAGCTATTGCTAGAATGATCCGGATAGATTTAAGCATCGCTACCGGCGAGAAAGTCTCGTCGTAGTCAATCCCTTGAACTTGTCGAAAACCTTTTGCGACAAGTCGAGCTTTATAGACGTGAACATTTCCGTCCATATCCTTTTTCTTTTTAAAGATCCATTTGCACTCTATGGGTCTAACCCCTTCAGGCAGATCAACCAAGTTCCAAACTTGATTGTCACTCATGGAATCTATTTCGGATCTCATGGCACTTTGCCACTTCTCGGAATCTGGGTCCATCATAGCTTCCGCGTATGTCGCAGGTTCGTCATCGTCTAACAATAACAAGTCCCCACGTAATGCACGGAGTCTAGCTGATCTTCGTGGCTGTGGCGGTGTCTCAATTGCCACGGGTACCTCAACTTGTTCAGCTACATTAGCGTCACTCGTAGAGTCATTCCCTATTGGCTCATCCTGAACTTCTTCAAGATACACCTTTTGTCCACTCTTCTCTCTTTTGAGAAACTCTTTCTCTAAGAAAACACCGTTTCGAGCAACAAACACTTTGCCCTCTGAGCGGTTGTAGAAATAATATCCTAAAGTCTCCTTTGGATATCCCACGAAAAAACATTTGTCCGATTTGGGTGTTAGCTTATCTGATATAAGCCGTTTGACATAAACTTCACAACCCCAAATCTTTAGAAAAGACAAACTAGGACTCTTCCCAGTCCACATCTCATATGGTGTCTTAACTACGGACTTAGACGGTACCCTATTTAAAGTGAAAGCGGCTGTCTCTAGAGCGTATCCCCAAAACGATAAAGGTAGGTCACATTGACTCATCATAGATCGAACCATGTCCAACAAAGTCCGATTACGTCGCTCGGACACGCCGTTTCTCTGAGGCGTTCCTGGCGGCGTAAGCTGTGGAACTATTCCGCAACTCTTTAGATGATTGCTAAACTCGTGGCTCAAATATTCGCCTCCACGATCAGATCGCAAGGCCTTAATTTTCTTGCCTCGTTGATTCTCTACTTCATTCTGAAATTCTTTGAACTTTTCAAATGTTTCAGACTTATGTTTCATTAAGTAGACATAGCCATATCTACTAAAATCATCAGTGAAAGTTACGAAGTATTGAAATCCGCCTCTAGCTGTCGTGCTCATTGGTCCACATACATCCGTATGTACAAGTTCCAACAAGTCAGCCGCCCTTTCAGGAAAACCTGTGAAAGGCGTCTTGGTCATTTTGCCTAGAAGGCATGCCTCGCATGTCTCGTATGATTCAAAATCAAATGAACTTAGAAGCCCATCAGAATGGAGCCTCTTCATGCGATTCTCGCTTATATGACCCAAACGACAATGCCACATATATGTGGGACTTAACTCATTAAGCCGAGGCCGTTTAGCACTAACATTACAGACAGGCGCATCATCAAGATCTAAAATAAATAATCCATTCACAATGGATGCAAAAGCCACAAACATATCATTCTTAGAGATCACACAACCATTGTCTTTACTCGCAAATGAATAACCATCCTTCATCAAGCATGAAGGTGACACAATGTTTCGACTTAAACTAGGAACAAAATAACAATTATTCAATTCCAAAATAAATCCTGATGGTAGGTGAAGTTGCATCGTCCCGACGTTGAACGCAGCAACTCTTGCATTATTGCCCACGCGGAAATCAACTTCGCCTTTTCCAACGCTTCTACTTCTTATCATTCCCTGCATCGTATTGCAGATATGAGCAACCGATCCGGTATCAAATACCCAAGAATTGATATAAGAGTCAGCGAGGAAAATGTCTGTAATATGAACAACAAGTGTATGATAAACGGGAGTACCTTTACTACCGCCATCCTTCTTCAAGGATTCAAGATACAACTTGCAGCTCCTCTTGTAGTGACCTTTCCCACCACAATGAAAGCACACTGTATCAGCAGGTACACCAGTCTTGGGCGCAGGTGGTTTTGGCTTAGAGATCTCATCTTTAGCCTTGCCCTTATTCTTCTTCCAAGAATTGCCCTTTCTCTTAAACTTAGACCGGTTTTGTACTGCCATCACATGGCTGCTGCCAGCGCCTTTCTTGATGTCAGCCTCTGCTGTTTTCAACATGCCACACAATTCATTCAAGCCCCTCTCCGCC
The DNA here is from genome assembly GCA_008326285.1 of Oryza officinalis. Taxonomy (NCBI): domain Eukaryota; kingdom Viridiplantae; phylum Streptophyta; class Magnoliopsida; order Poales; family Poaceae; genus Oryza; species Oryza officinalis. Next base: position 7,301,006 of record BDMV01000010.1, read on the forward strand.
CCATGCAAATGGTAGTTCGAGATGAAGTTTCCATAGCTGGGTGGAAGCGATGCAAGGATGAAATCAGTTGCCAACGCTTGGTCAAGTGGGAAGCCAAGCTTCTCCAACCTCTGAGTGTGACCAACCATTTTGATCACGTGTGGTCCAACAGGTGCACCCTCTGCTAGCTTGGATTCAACAAAAGCCTTGGACACATTGAACCTTTCAGTCCTGGCTTGAGTTTCGAACATCTCATTAAGCGCCACGATCATATCACGCGCACGATGGTTGTTATCAAACTGCATTTGCAGCTCTGGTTCCATACAAGCAAGCATTAAGCAACTCACTTCAAGATCAGCATCTAATGCTCTCCTGTAAGCGGTTCTATCAGCAGCAGGTGCATTCTCATCAGGCTCTTCAGGTACTGGGGTGTCTAGAACATGTTCCTTTTTCTCAGCCCTGAGAACAATTCTCAGATTGCGAATCCAATCCGCATAGTTTGTTCCATTCAACTTATCTTTCTCAAGAATTGAACGCAAAGTAAATGGTTGCTTAGTGGAAGCCATTAATCTACAATAAAAGTAATGCAAAATACTAAGACAAAGTATCCATGATAGAGTAAATCATATTCTGAATAAAATCTACTCCCACTAAAATCAATATCCCTCAATTGAAATTTAGTGATTCAAGACCCACAACTAACAAGTCGACTAGTGAGCTTTAGCATCACCGCTAGAAGACATGGTAGATCGGTAAGCAACTCCTTGCTAATCATATCAAATATGACTCTTGTTGTTGGATAGCATCTCTATGCTTGTGTTACCAACGACTCATGCTCCAAGGTCCCTAACCGTTAGGATGACCTCATCTAAGCAACCAAACCTTATGCAGTAAGTATCCAATACGAACTTGTCTAGTCAAGGAAAATCAGTGGCACCCTAATTTCATAGACCCACCACCGAATGTACAAGACTTATGACAATGCAAGGCTTGGGGGAGCATAAACACTTAAACATTGCCGAGGGATCGTTCTACTTCATTACCACATATGTAGACAAAAACATGATCACGTGAAAGTAGAACATAATAGTAAGAACGACATCATCACAGATTTATGACTTGGTATAGCCCATTGTCACTTAGGGGATCTCCATCTCCATCAATCTGTTCATCATGGTGATCGCCATCTCCATGATCCATGTACGCCGTCCTCCAGTGATGAGTCCACCATAACTATCCATCACTAACGCAAGGTAGTGAATAAAATTACATAGTCGCGGATTCATCACAAATTGGCACGCAGGCCATTACATCAGGTGGACAATATCTATGTGGCTCCAGCCATATTGTCACAATCACGACATGCAAGCCATGAATTAATTACATACATGCATCACATACACATATACACATACGGGCTATACCAGTCATGAATATGACTCCTGCAAAACAGAGTTACCCGAATCCGTCGTCTAAAATTGCAGGGGCAAAAACTCTATTTTCCAAGAGGTTTTTCGCGATTCTGAAATCAGCGAAACCGCCGTTGGCGGTTTTCTCTCTCTTCAAAATTTTGTTTTCTACGCCCCTACGCGGAAATTTTCTCAATCCGAGTTACGGTTCAAAAGTTACGGTTGTTTTACCGAACAACACATGCGCCCGGTGCCCGGTAGTAGATCCCATCTATCACCGTCGCGCATCACATGCGCCTAGCACCTAACCTAGGGTTTGATTTGATCTGATCAATCCGATTGATCTCAAACTCGCCATGAATGGATTTATATGTATCACTTAACTCGGATGGCGGAATTCCGACCGGTACGAGTAGATCGTTACAATACCAACACGGCAAGATGACGAACCAAGGTTAAAGACTCATCTACAACCGTGCATATCACCATATGCATAAAACCGAACCTATAACGAGGCAGTAACTGCTCTGATACCACTGTAAGGTTATGAGGTTGCTACGCTAGCCGACAAAACAAAAAATTTCTACCTCATAAACCAAGATCGACTGCTAGTTACAGGTTACGGGATTACCACTAGACGCGCAGATGCAGCGGAGACAACTGTGCAGTTGCGTGGTCGTCCGTCACACGTCCGTCCTTCGCTCGCGAATCGTCCCTTGTGTGGCTCGTCCTTGTGCTCCAGATGCAGCACCTCCGAGGAATCTCACACGTACGGGGAGGAAGCGATGCGCCTCCGGACTGCTAGGTCCGCGAAGAGCACTAGGCGTGAGCGTGAGGGGGCGCGACGGCTGCTGGCAGGGGAAGTTAATTGCCCTAGCCTCGCGCCCACCCCTTGCTTATATAGGCGTCCTGGTGTGCCTCGAGTTGGAGGCCCATCAGCGACCCTAAACCTAGTCTAATTCGGGTCCAACCCGAATTAGGCTTCCAGGCCCTTAAGCGTGCGACCCTATGGGTTCACGTACATATAGACATGGCCCGAATACTCCTACTCGACCAATAGTTGACAGCGGCCTCTAGCAAGACATGTCAACTCCTATGCGTACGCAAAGATCAAATCAGACGAACCACCACAATACCATATACATGTTATTCCCTTGCCTCTCGATATATGGTTCACTCATAGGTTAACACTTAACCTAAGCACGGCCATGCATTTGTTGATCCAATCATTAGAGTGATCCAGTGATATCTCTCTCACGTGGAGAGGGACAATTTCCATCTTGATTGTTTATGTCTCACAGCATGTTTCCTGACAAACCCGAAGACCACCTTTATAACTACCCAGTTACGGAGTAGCGTTTGATAGTCCCTAAGTAAGTCGTTTCACATCTTGAGCACATACAACAATCTCAGGTCTAAGGACATAACGTATATGTTGTGTATAGAGACAATTCTCACGTCGGGTCAGTCCAGCTCACACGTCATACATGCGCCCACATTATTAGTTTGACATCTCTATGTCCATGACTTGTGAAACGTAGTCATCAACTAATAATGTGCTGATCTAATATTCATGTGTGTTACTACACGAACTCCGATCAGGGACAAGTTTAGAATAGCCATACATGTAAAAGAGTTTCACAAACAATTCACATAACTGTTGATCAATACAAGTTGTCTTTAATGGATATTCAATAAACACATAAATATATCATGGATACAATCGTAGCATCATCATCTCTATGATTACCTCTAGGGCATACTACCAACAAATCCCTGCTTGTGAATCGAAGAACACAAACAAGAACAAAAAAGATTGCAACCAAAATTACAGATGAATGATTAAGCTCACAAGTTGAGGTCTTACAGACCGATCTAGCGGCGAAATTGTTCTTGACAGATTAATCTAAGCAAAACCCAAAAACTAAAGATGGCGATGGCTTATGATATATGGAGTTTAGGGTCCTGCAAGCACCCCTTGACGCAAGCCTAATGGGCTCCAACATGACACATGGCCCAAAGGCCCAAATACGGCGTCGCAGCGCCGGAACAGATTCTGAACGTCAAATTGTTTTGTCAATTCCTGATGAATCGTAATGAATTTAGACATGGGACCAGAACCATTGGAAAGGTTATCTTCTTAGCTTTCCATCCATATAAAGAATGCCCCAATCCGAGCACGTATGCAACCTGGGCGCCTGTTTTAGTGCAGACTGGTCCTGGACTCCGAAACGGACTCGAAGTCGACTTGGTTTGGACCTCCACCTTGACTTGAACGTCCTCGCTGATCCTCCACGACTCTAAGGCCCTCTCTAAGTGTTTCCTTGTCCTCTTCATTGTTTCTAATCATAATATAATCATTAGGTAGTAATCTATTCTCAAAATCATATAAAGAAGAACTTAGGAACGAGCTCACCTCTAAATTCAATTGTCGTGTGCGAGCTCTTGTGATTGGACCTTGAATGATCAATGGAGGATTGTTGTGTATATCTGAAGGAATAATGTCTGCATCATCCTCCCCCTCTTGAATTGAAGTCGTCCTCGACTCAAGCTCATCTTCTTCTCTCAAGTATGGCTTCAAATCTGAAATGTTAAACGTGGGACTAACCTCAAACTCGGGTGGCAACTCAAGTTTATATGCATTATCATTAATCCTCTCAACAGTTTTGAAAGGACCATCAGCTCTAGGCATCAACTTAGACTTTCGCAATTCTGGAAATCTATCCTTTCTCAAGTGCAACCAAACTAAACCACCCGGTTCAAGCTTCACTTCTTGCCTACCTTTGCTACCAGCAATTCTATACTTTGCATTCATCTTTTCAATGTTGTGCTTAGTTGTCTCATGCATTTTCAACATAAAATCAGCAAGTGCGTTAGCATCATTGTGAACCCTCTCACTAGTAGGTAAAGGCAAAATATCAATAGGAGCACGGGGCTTGAAACCATACACTACCTGAAAAGGACTTACCTCGCATAGCCAGTTAGCTCTAAACACAAATCCATCATTGATCACAAATTTATTCCAAGTACGTCCCTCTTTACAATTCAACATCACTTCTTTAAATTCAGGATCAAGCGCATATTGTTCTTTAATTGATTCAAGTCCAAAAATCCGACAATCAAGTTGGGACAACAAAGTATAACGTCTAGACAAATCATCAGCAATCAAATTATCTTTCCCTTTCTTGTGTTTGATGACATAAGGAAAAGATTCAATAAATTCAACCCATTTAGCATGTCTACGATTCAAATTATTTTGAGAGCGAAGATACTTAAGCGATTCATGATCAGAATGAATAACAAATTCTTCAGGCTACAAATAATGATGCCACGTCTCTAAAGAACGTACAAGAGCATACAACACCTTACCATACGTGGAATAATTCAAAACAGGGCCATGCAACTTCTCGCTAAAGTATGCAATAGGTTTACCATCTTGCATCAAAACACCCCTAGGACAACTCCACTAGCATCACATTCTAACTGAAAAGTCTTACCAAAGTTTGGAAGTTGGAGCAAAGGTGCGTGTGTAAGCTTGTCCTTCAAAGTGACAAAAGACTCCTCCTATGTTTTTCACCAATGGAAGACCACCGCTTTCTTCGTCAACTCATTCAAGGGTGCAACAAAGGTGCTGAAATATTTGACGAAGCGGCGATAGAATCCTGCAAGACCAAGAAAACTTTTCACCTGTGTGATGGTTTGGGGAACCGGCCAACTCTTAATGGCTTCAATTTTTGTCTCATCCACCTCAATTCCCTGTGGAGTAACAACATAGCCAAGAAAAGAGACTCGTTCCGTGCAAAAGATGCACTTATCAAGCTTAGCAAACAAACGTGCATCACGTAAGGCATTAAAAATAGCACGTAAATGATCTAAGTGTTCATCCAAAGACTTGCTGTAAATCAAGATGTCATCAAAGTAGACTACCACAAATCGTCCAATAAACGGCCTTAAAACCTCATTCATTAAGCGCATGAAAGTACTAGGGGCATTAGTCAAACCAAAAGGCATTACTAACCACTCATACAATCCAAATTTGGTTTTGAAAGCTGTTTCCATTTATCTCCAAGTTTCATTCTAATTTGGTGGTATCCACTACGCAAGTCAATCTTTGTGAAAATTATAGAACCACACAACTCATCAAGCATGTCGTCTAACCGAGGGATAGGATAACGATACTGAATAGTAATATTATTAATGGCTCTACAATCAACACACATTCATCAAGACCCATCTTTCTTAGGAAAAAAAATTACAGGCACTGCACAAGGACTAAGGCTTTCACGTACATACCCGCGGTCCAAAAGATCTTGGACTTGCCACTGAATTTCCTTAGTCTCCTCGGGATTGGTTCGATAGGCGGCACGGTTTGGCAATGTTGCTCCTGGGATCAAATCAATTTGGTGCTCTATCCCTCTCATAGGTGGCAATCCCAGGGGTATCTCAGCTGGAAAAACGTCCTCATACTCCTGCAAAAGGTTAGTGATAGTAGGAGGTATCGAGCTAGCAATATCATCAAGAGAAAACAAAGCTTGTTTGCATATCAAGGAATAGCAAATATCATCAGCAGAAATTTCAGCAATGTCACATTTTGTTGCAAGCATAACACCACCCTTCAATTTAATTCCCTCGGCCTTAGAATTAGGTGAAGGCTTAATCCTTTTTAGGTGGAAAAATAGATTTAGCAACTTGCTGATTTTCAGATTCATTAAGTTTCAAACTAGCAGCTCGTTCTTTATCAGCTTCTACAATTTCAGCAGAGGTTAATGGAACCAAAGTAATTTTCTTTCCTTTATACATAAAACTGTATCTATTACTTCTACCATGGTGTGTAGCATCATTATCATGTTCCCAAGGACTACCCAACAAAAGTGAACAAGCTTGCATAGGAACCACATCACAATCAACAGAATCAGCATATGAACCAATGGAAAACGAAACTTTGCAAGATTGTGTTACCTTTGCTTTTCCAGAATCATTTAACCACTGAATATGGTATGGATGTGGGTGTGGGCGTGTGGTCAAACCAAGCTTCTTGACCAAGTCACAACTCACCAAATTATTGCAGCTACCTCCATCATTGATGTCACGTGCACGACGGTAGTTGATGATGAAGAAAATCTGGAACAAATTATGGCGTTGCAACCTCTCAGATTGCTATACCTGCGTGCTAAGCACCCGCTGTACAATAATGTTCATGTAGGCCGCTGTGTCCTCACGCCCAAAGAATTCGCCATCCTCAGCATCAACTGCGTCCTCCTCTTCTTCTTCATCATCTTCAACATCGAAGGTGCTGATATAGCCATCTTCTGTGGCAATGTATGCTCGTTGACTAGGACAATCTTTCTACACATGGCCAAATCCTTGGCAGCGGTGGCACTGTATGTTTGGAGTGCGTCCCGTCGAAGCGACGGATGAAGCAATCTTAGCGGGTACCTGCGAAGGACTTTTACCTGAATCTGCTGGTCGTGGTGGAGTTGGTTTTGGCACTGCAGAAACTCCGGATGCAGCTGCAGCTGGTTGCTTGTTCGCTGGAGGGGATGTCCGGAAAGAGGTGGCCTTGGTCGGCCCCAAAGGTGGCGTCGTGCGCGGAGTGTACGTACTTGCCTTGTTCTTGCCCTGCTGATCACGCCCCTGCAATTCCTTCTCTGCAAGCATAGCAAACTGAAACAACTGGTTGACAGTGTTAAATTCCTTATAATAAACTATGTTTTGGATTTCAACCCTCAAACGCGAATAAAAACGACAAATGGCATCCTCGATCCCCTCCACAATGCTACAGCGCATTAATCCCTTTGGTAGCTCACCGTAGTAATCCTGTACAGATTTATCCCCTTATTCTAAACGCATCAGTTTCTTGCGTAACACTCTATGATAGGATGGAGGAACAAATCTATCGCGCATAGCTACTTTAAGTTCTTCCCAAGTAGTAGGTAAAACACCCTCGGCAGCTAACCCAGTCCACCAAATGATAGCAAAATATTTAAACTCACTACTGGCTTGTCGAACTCTATGTTGCTCTGGCATAAGATGGGCACTAAATTTTTGCTCTACTGTCATCTCCCAATCAAGATATTTCTTAGCATCATAATAACCCGAAAAGGTAGGTATTTTAAACTTAACCTTAGCATAAGGATCATCGGCACACGATTATTATTATTATCATTACCTTGTTGTTGGTGGTGTTGAGCGCCACCCATACCTGTCATGTTGAAGCAAAGACGACGTCGTAACCGTGCTTGTCGTGTAGCTTGTTCATCTACATTGCCATTGGAATCGTACACCGTGTCTTCTGGATGTCCACTGGTGTTGTTGCCGTTCACTTCCTCATTGGATGGTTGTCGTGTCTCCAACGCAGCAACCCAATCACTTAGCGTAAACACCCGCTTGTCCAACCTCTCCATATGTTTGCCAAGGTCGAGTTTAATGATGGCTTCTTGGACAGCCCTTGTGACTGCCTCCGTCATCTCTTTATGAGCATTTTCTACAACAGTTCGTAGTTGCTCTTGACTGACACAGTCAGCAAAATCCTTGGGCGTCGTCTCCTCATCGTCACCTGCCATTGAAACACCAAAACAGCAACAAATGGTGAAAGTTATCCCTAATAATCTACTATGCAGGTGTAGTGGTGCCTCTCAACAACTCAGCAATATGGAGCACCTTAGCAAGCCCTTATAAGGTTCTTACCAACAAAGCAAAGGATAACCGGAAGGCGTAGTCAGCGATTGCAAGGATCAAGAACCTATGCTGTCCAGAAGTAATATGTAGAGCTAGGAAGGCCAAATATATGTGAGTGGTACACAATCCAATGACAGATAGTAATGCTGAATAAAAAATCCCAAGTCACTTGCCCTCAGTTGCTGGTCTACTCGTGTCCTAGACAATAGTGGTAACAATGATGGCACAAAGGAATATGACACTAGTAAACAGCTAGGAAAGACGGACAGGCAAGCTTCGGTGAGTTTCAGCAAAAACAGCAAAACCGCAAGGCTGATAAGCTCAACAGAGCACGTCGTGAGCTCGAGGCACTAGTGGAAATCAACTTTTCTTTTTTTTTATTTTTCTTTTATTTTATTTTTCTTTTCTTTTTTTATTTTCCAGGAGCACGAAAATAGGCACACCACAAAGTTACAGCTCAATCGGAGTTGATATGTGGCCTATGGAATTTTCTGGAACCACTATTAAGAAAGTGCAGAAACTTGAGAGCTCGAACAGACAATTTTGCAAGCCAAATTTCGGAATTTTGATTTCACCAAACCCAACAAAGGCGGGGGGAAATGGATGTAAATTTTTTTTCTCTTATCCGAAAAGTTAAATTTTGCCTGATTCTGAGTCCGTGTGCAAAAGTTATGACTGTTTGAAGTTGGGGCTTTTGACTAGGTTTTCCAGAGGGGATATAACCTAATTGGTTTTGGCGGTGGAGATAGATATGGTGGTAGCGGAGTTTGGGAAGGTGTTTTGGTGTTGCATGGTGATCTTGGTAAGTGTTTATGATGGTGGAAATGGTTTCTCAAAGGATGAACCCTAACAAACAGGGTGAAGATGGTGGCGGCTAGGGTTACAAAGGAAAACACACGACTAGACTAAAACACGAACTAAACCAGCGACAAGAACTTAAACTAGGACTCAAAATCAACACCACGGACTCTGAAAAGGATCGTGCAAAGGCTAAACACGGTCTCGGTTAAGGAGAGACTATCGACTATAATTTTTTTTGGCTTTTCTGTAGACTCTAGGATAACGGCGAAATCAAAAACTAAACTAGGGTGAAGAAACTGAGCGAACCTGACGGTGAACCTAGAGCTCTGATACCACTTGTGGACAAGGGTTCCCAATCTTTCGAAAGGTTCTGATAATCAACGATTTATTGGAGTCGCGACACAAATCAATCCGGCTTCTTGAACTAGCACGTTCCCGAGCCCCGCAATCGCAGCACCACGTCTCCTCTGGTTATCAACCGTACCGAAACCCGGTTGACCTCACCAAGAAGGCTATTCCCTGCTTGCGAATCAAAGAACACAAACAAGAACAAAAAAGATTGCAACCAAAATTGCAGATGAATGATTAAGCTCACAAGTTGGGGTCTTACAAACCGATCTAGCGGCTAAATTGTTCTTGACAGATTAATGTAAGCAAAACCCAAAAACTAAAGATGGTGACGGCTTCTGATATATGGAGTTTAGGGTCATGCAAGCACCCCTTGACGCAACCCTAATGGGCTCCAACACGATACACGACCCAAAGGCCCAAATACGGCGTCACAGCGCTGGAACAGATTCTGAACGTCAACTTGTTCGGTCAATTCCCGATGACTTGCAACGAATTTGGACATGGACCAGAACCATTGGAAAGGTTATCTTCTTAGCTTTCCATCCATATAAAGAACGCCCCAATCCAAGCACATATGCAACCTGGGAGCCCGTTTTAGTGCAGACTGGTCCTGGACTCCAAAACGGACTCGAAGTCGACTTGCTTTGGACCTCCACGTTGACTTGAATGTCCTCACTGATCCTCCATGACTCTAAGGCCCTCTCTAAGTGTTTCCTTGTCCTCTCCATTGTTCCTAATCATAATATAATCATTAGGTAGCAATCTATTCTCAAAATCATATAAAGAAGAACTTAGGAACGAGGTCACCTCTAAATTCAATTGTCATGCGCGAGCTCTTGTGATTGGACCTTGAATGACCAATGAAGGATTGTTGTGTATATCCAAAGGAATGATGTCTGCATCAAAACCTTAGCCCTTAGCATGACTGGAATCCATTAGAAGCATGAGTAGTGTGAGCAACCCTAGGTATGACTTCAATATTTTATTCGCGCATATATGATTGTTGTTTGAATATTGGTTTTTCTCGCGTATTATAGAAGTTGTGTATCGGTTAGTTGTGACGCAACGTCTGCACCTTCCAGGAGGTGAAGGTTGATCAAGATTATATCAAGAATAAGGACTATCCTGAGCAGGCAAGTCATCACTAAACCTTGAGCATGTTGAACCAATTTGCGAACTTATTTTGGATTTAAAATAAAGTTTGCATCCTATATAAATATATGTGAATGTCCTACCTTGCTGTATGCCATGCCTTTGATATTGATTATCCATGCAAATCTTTGTCATCCATAATATCGTGTATTTTTGGTTGATACTTGTCAATGCTTAGCCATGCTACTTTAGAATTATGCATATTCATATTTATCAAAATGCTTTATGTTCGGGCAACTACCTTTGGGAAGGTGGTTGAGATGTGGCATGTGGAGACATGAGCGCCACATTGCCATGACATTGATGACATAATTTGTGAAAGAAAAAATAAAACTAAACAACCGTTTTCGACTAGGGCGGCTGAAGGACTTGGGTGGTGTCCGATAAAGGCAAGTGCCGACCCTGTTCAGTTAAGGACCAAGCCAAGAAGCTAAGCATGAAATGATTCCCGTACAACCGTACTTCTTGAATGGGTATAGACCTAGCGGAGTAAATAGCCGAGTGGTCTTCTTGATGTGTATGAGAGGTGGGGGCCTACGGTGGGGTCGCCATCGGTAGGACCGCCATGTGTAAACCCAAACTTAATTACAACTTAATGCATGTGTAAGTCTTCCCTCCTCGGGAGCGTCAGAACTTCTCTCACTGCTAGAAACTTGTGACGCCTAGAGTGCATGAAGATGCAAGTTCCTGGAGCGGGTACTGCTAATGTGAGGTTATTGAAATGCTTTGCCGTGACGTGTCTCATGTGTTGGGACGAGGCTCATGCGTTGGGCAGTCGCGGAGTATGGATAAAGTGTACATCCACTGCAGTGTGAGTAAATCAAATCTATTCGAATAGCCGTGCTCGTGGTCATTGAGCACCGGGACATGTATTACACTTGGCTAGACTCTAAATTCTTAAATTGATTGGGATGGGATAGTGCACGATGATTTTTATGCTGGTGGATCCACTTCTCGGAAGGCGAGAAGGGGTAGACCCCAAAAAACCATGACGACCCAATGACGGGAAGCTATCCTTGGGATCACAATGGATGATGGACAGAACCGTCATTGATTAATGAACTATGGTATTAAAATTTGATTAGTCTATGATAGATCTTAGGCTTGCGAAAAGATTTACAAAACTGGCTTTACGCAAAAGAAACTGAAGCCATTCCTTGGAATACCCTCTATCATATGCATTATTGTTGTAGTGGCTTGCTGAGTACGGTTGGTACTCACCCTTGCAATTTACAACTCAACCAGAAGTCGGAGATGACGCTTCGAAGGATCCATATGCCTACTACCAGGAGGTTGCTGACGACAATGGCGCTCAGTAGGTCTTAGTTACGGTCGTTGCCTGTGGCAATGGCGTTGCTGTCGCCTCTAATCCGATGCCTTATCTATTTTTGCTTTTGGATGTATTCCGGACCGTTTGGTCCCCCTGTTCTAAGACTATTGCCTTCGGGCCTATTATTGTAATAATTTGCACTCGACGCTTGTGTATGCGCATTTGGTGTTTCAACTATGAGTTCGTGTGTACCAGACTACTGGATCCAGGGAAATGGTATAGTGTACACGAATGATTCCTGTTGTAAAAATAGGGGTCCACAAAAGAACAAAATGTTGGCGAAACATCGGTGGACTCATGGCAGTGTGAGATGGAGTGAGTTTGTGGCTTGCGTGCCGACTGGATTATGAGTGTCATGGAGGGATGGAGGCATCGAGGAGGGGCATTAGTTGACCTGCCAGTGACGGTGCAGAGGAAATTAAGGGATGGTACAAGCATGAGACAAGCAATGGAGTATACGTGTATAATTTGTTTTGGTTGCTGCACTGTGGAAAGGAATGGTGTGCATGAATGCATGTCTGCTATCGTTTTGCCCATGGGTTGTAAACAGTTTTAAACTTATAAAGGACTATAATTGGACTGTGAATTCTAATGATTTGTTTAGAATTTCTAGTAGATAGAAATTGGGTTGGAGGGGATTTGGCTTTTGACAATAGGTTGCAACAAATGGAATGAGTAGAGCTTCAAACAAAATAATTTAGAACGAATAGAAATTGGAGGGGTGATTTAGGACAAGATTTGGATTTGAAAATCCAAACACGGAGATTTTATTTGGAAGAGGATGATTGGAGGAAAAACTCGCCTTTTGCCGGTTCCGTCTGTGCGTGATTAAATTCGACGAGAGGAACGACGGTTAGTTTTGAGATGTACATGTATAGAAAATATTTGTCGGGAGGTAGAAGTCTGAAAACAAAAATTGTTAGAATCTTCGAATGGAAGGGAAATTAATTGGGGAGATATTTGAGGCTTTGGCTGACTATTTAAATTCGAACTTGAAATTTGAATTTACAGGGTTCAAAAAGACTTTCAGGGAAAATGTACTTTTCTTTTTGGTATTGAATACAGTGTATGAATTTGTAGAGAGTAGACTGGATGGCAAAAGCGAAGGATTTGAATATATTTTTGAAATGGGTCTCAAAGGAGGACTCGAACCTGAAAATTTGAATCCTGAGGATTAGAAAAAAATGTTTGGCCAAGATTTTGAGTTCATAAGAAATGAATTAATTGAGATCTCTGGCACACAAACTTAGATACACTCAAAGAACCAAATTTTTAAACATAGGTTTTTAATAAAATAGATTTTTCGATGGGGCGAAAATTGAAGCGTTACAGATATGAGCATGCTAGGAATTATGATGGCCCTCATGGTGAACAGAAAAGTTCACTCAATGCAAACATTGCCTCATATAAGGAAGTTCCTAAACAACCTCTAAAACTACGCATTCTAAAAGAATCAAATGCTAAAGATGATAAGGTTCCTAATATGGTTCCTAGACTTGCTGGTAAATGTTTCAAATGTTAGGAATGTTAGGTTCCTGGACATGGTAGAGTTTGCAAAGCCAGGCAAGTTTACCTGGTTACAATTGATGATGAGGAAAATCCTGTTGACTCTCCTGATCCTGCTTTTACTACTCCCCCTGGCAGTCCCCGCAAGGATCTATCCATAGAGTCCTCTCATACTTTATCATTGGATGCCTTGGCAGGCTATTCTGAAATTAGTACATTTACAATGCATATTCAAATTGGTTCAGTTACAACTACTGCTTTATTAGACAGTCGGAGCACCACTACTTTCATCTCTCCAAAATTGGTGCAGCGAGGTCAATTGGAGATCTCCAATCATGCAACATTACCTGTTAAAGTAGCCAATGGCGGTCTTTTATATACTAGAGCCACCTACCACAATGTTCAATATGCAATCCAGGGTGAAGCATTTACATCTAACTTCACCATTCTTGAGGTTTCAGGATATGATATTATTCTAGGATGTGATTGGATTTCTACCCACAACACTGTTTCTCTTAACCTCAAAAAGCGCTCTCTGACAATCTGTAAGTAGGGCCTTATGGAAGTAACATTTTATGATGTCACTCTTCCTCCTTCCAATTTTTTGATATATGCCCATGTATTGCACAAGTGTTTGCATCTAACCACTATGGGAGCAGTATTATACATCCAACCTGCCCAACAATTTGCACTAACAGTGACACTACCACCAGCTAAATATTCTGAAGTGTTTGCTGAACCAAAGCAACTGCCACCTGCTCGTCCTTGTGATCATACTATACCACTACTCCCTAGGGCCAAACCAGCTAATGTCAGAGCTTATAGATTGCCTCACCATAAGAAAATAGCTTTAGAGGATCTAGTTAAGCAATTGGTCACTTCTAATACTATAAGGCCAAGTATGAGTTCCTACTCTTCTCCTGCCATTTTGGTCAAGAAAAAGATGGTACTTGGAGGATGTGCATTGATTGTTGCCAATTAAATGCTGCCACAGTAAAAAATAAGTACCTAATTCCTATTATTGAAGATCTGTTGGATGAACTCAATGGAGCAAAATATTTCTCCAAAATTGATTTAAGATCAGGTTATCATCAAATTAGAATGCATCTAGATGACATTTACAAAACTGCTTTTAGTACTCATGTTGGCCACTTTGAATATTTGGTGTTGCCCTTTGGCTTAACAAATGCTCCAGCAACCTTTCAAGCTCTCATGAATCATATCTTGACTGATCACTTGAGTCACTTTGTGTTGGTTTTATTTGATGACATCATCATTTACAGCAAAGATCTGGCTACTCATGCAAACCATGTAGAAACAATATTACAAATTTTGAGGGACAATCAATTACCTGCTAAGTTTCGCAAATGTGCTTTTGATCAAGTACAAGTGGAGTACTTGGGATACATCATCACGCAGCAAGGAGTAGCTACTGATCCTGATAAAATCAGGGTTGTCCAGCAGTGGCCCACCCCTACTAATATCACCCATCTCAGAGGTTTTTTTAGGTCTAGCTGGTTACTACAGGAGATTTATTCTTAACTATGGAGTTATCTGCCGACCCCTTTTCTTAGCTTTAAGAAAGATTGGTTTCATCTAGGCAACTGAACAACAACAAGCAGTTGAAGCAATCAATGACAAGTTAAGCAAAGCTCCTGTATTATCTTTACCAGATTTCACCATTCCCTTTGTCTTAGAAACTGATGCTAGTGGACAAGGCATAGGTGTTGTTCTCATGCAGCAAGGCAGGCCTATTGCCTATTTGAGTAAAGCTATTGGTCCCAAGGTAGCTGGGCTATCAACCTATGACAAAGAAGCATTGGCAATTTTAGAAGCATTGAAGAAATGGGAACACTACTTCATGGGCTCCTCTCTTCTCATTGAAACTGACCAAGCAAGTCTCAAGTACATCAATGAACAACGTATTACTGAAGACATCCAACATAAGTTACTAATCAAACTTTCGGGGTACAATTATAAGATTGAGTACAAAAAAGGAAAAGAGAATGGAGTAGCTAATGCTCTCCCTAGACGACATCATGCTTCAGCTGCTGTTATAAGTACAACAGTAGTTATTCCTCAGTGGATAACTGGAGTTCTGAATAGTTACAAAGGTGATAAAAATGCAAAGATCTAGAAACTAAACTCAGTATTGATGCTCAAGCTCACCATCCTTACACACTTACTGGGGTATCTTGAGATACAAGGACAAAATTTATGTTGGAGAAGGAAGTGATCTCAGAACTCAATTGAAGCAATCTTTTCATGCTTCTGCTCTTGAGGGTCATTCAGGTGAAAGAGGTACTTATCAACGAATTAAGCTCCTTTTTTATTGGCTAGGTATGAAGGCTGACATTAGTTACTTTATCAAGATTTGCCCTGTTTGTCAAAAAAATAAACTGAAACACACTCTTACACACCTGGTCTGTTACAACCACTCCCAATTCCTGGAATGGCTTGGTCACACATTACAATGGATTTCATTGAAGGCCTGCCAAAATCAGAGGGTAAAGATGTCATCTAGGTTATAGTGTATTGACTTACAAAATATGCTCATTTCATTTCCTCAAGTCATCCTTTTACTGCTGAACAATGCTTACTCAATTTAAAGACAACTTTTACAAACTTCATGGCCTATCATTAGTCATTCTAAGTGATTGCGATATAGTCTTTATAGGTCAAGTGTGCAAAGAAATGTTTGAAAGTGCTGGAGTTAAATTGCATCTGAGTACAGCTTACCACCCACAAACCGATGGCCAATCTGACAAGGTGAACCAATGTTTGGAAAACTATCTTCGTTCTATGACCTTTGCACGACCCAAAGTGGAAATCATTGTTAGCTCATGCTAAATGGTGGTACAATACAAATTTCCATACTGCTTTGGGTATGTTTCCTTACTAAGAGCTGTATGGTATGAAACCTCCTCTTATGGTTGAACTGTTACTACCCTCTTCTACTGCTAACACCTCTTTGAACAAAGCACAAGTCAAGGCCACTATATTTGAGAACATTAAGTTCAATCTCCACAAAGTTCAGGAGAGGATGAAATACTTTGCTGACCACAACTGAATTGAACGCATTTTGGAAGTGGGTGATACAGCTTACTTGAAAATGAAACCATACCGGCACAATGCTTTAGGCTTGTATCGCTCTCTGGAGCTGCATACCAGATTTTATGGTCCCTTCAAGGCATTGGAAAGGATAGGCTTTGTAGGTTATCGATTTTTGGTACCAGCTGATTGTCACATTCACCCAGTTTTTCATGTGAGCCAATTGAAGAAACACATCGGACCCTAAGCAGTTGTGGAGTCCACTTACCATTGATTGATGCAGAGGGTAACATCTTAACTGAACCTATTTTAGTCTTAGAGCGCCGCCTTATTCCTCGCAACAATGAACCAGTGGTCCAGTGGAAGGTATAATGAGCTAACTTACCTCTGACAGCAACAACCTGGGAAGATGCTTCTTTCATTTCCAATGTCTTCCCTACATTTCATCCATGAGGACATGAGATCTTCAAAGGATGGCATTGACAGGGCTGCTGCTCTGTGTCGAAACTTGGTTTCGGCAATAGAAATTGGGGGTAGCAGTCAAGCGCCAAACACAATGGGTTAGTCGGGACAAAGGTTTAGACAGGTTCAGGCCCTCTCTAATGAGAGGTAATACCCTACTCCTGTTTTGGGGATTCGATCCACCGAGTGGTTTATTGATCTCACGATCTCTTTCAATAGGGGCTCTCGCAAGTTTTCTGTTTGTCCGTGTGTTTTTTCTCCCTGCCCCTCAAGGGACGCCCTACCCTCCTTATATAGTCCCGGAGGGTGGGTTTACAAGTCGGAGACCTATTCTATTCTAAGTCGGACTCCTCAATCTTACCAACTATAGACTATGTACCGTTACCTTATCTCAATGGTAACGTAATACCCAAGTTATAGCCGGTTTACATAATCATGGAGCGCAACCTATCCCCTATGGTAAGTCGGATAAGCTAGCTGTGAGGGTACCCGATACCCATAATCTCCACAGTAGCCCCCGAGACCTTCGCAGTCGATGAGATAACTTTGCATCAAACTTGAATAACACGCGGCCGATTGACTTCTTAGCTAAGTGCTTCCACTGCCGAGTGCCTCCATCATCTCTGCCTGATTCTCCCGAGTGCTTCATTATCCAAGAAAGACTGTGAAGGGCTGAAATCAATTCAAAAAATTTCAAACATAAAAATTTAGGTGCATCGAATGATGCACCTAATTAGGTGTAGCCCCCGACTATGTGTTTAGTTAAATAAACTAAGCATATAGTCAAGAACTATATTAGTTATACTCTCCTGAGTTAAATAAATTATACCTAGCCTAAGCCAAAAGCAATCATAAAAGATCATATAACACATAACCTTATAATCAAGGCATAGTGTATAATGAATCCATGCACTCGGCAAACTCATGCTTATCCAAGTTAATTTACCTGAGTCATCTCAGAACAAAATACTCAGCCGACCCTCAGGGGTAAAAAATCCAAGCACTCGGCAAGCTCATGCTTATCCGAGTTGTTGTGCCCGAGTCATCCCGAAACATACAACTCAATCAATTCTCATGAATAGAAAATATGAGTCAATAAATTTACCAGTCATCTGAAAAATACGACCAAAATATCAAATAGCTCTTGCCATAATATTGGTCTTGATAAAAAGAGCACACCAAGGTGGCAAATCAGCATTGATAAAAAATCAGATGCTTTGTAAAAACCAAACAGCTCCTGCAACCTATAAAAAAGTTACCAGGACAGTTATAAAAACCTTACTGTTTGTCACCTTCCAAGTTGCATTGTACCAACCTTCAACAAGTTGTGTAATTTCTGTATGGAAGGATTTTAAAGTCATCGGGCAATGAGACATACGCATATTGCCAGAGCAAATTTGCTTAAGTCCTCATGGACTTATGTCAAGTCGTACTCACAAGATGGGCCGCAAGTTTCTCATGGGCTCGGCCCAAATACGAGAAAACCCAGCAAAAAACCCTAAAATCTTTCTCAAAGCGCCAGCGTCGTCCCTGCCGCTTCATCTTCCCGAAATTTTTCCCCTTTTCGCGCTCCTGTTCATCAGCCGCGCTGAGGAATTCGAGAACTCGTGCTCACGCAAAATCATCCATCAAAGAACTCAAGTTCCACCACAATCCATCATCCGCATCCAACTGCTAGCATCCCCTCAAAAAATCCCCATCTCCTGCGCTAGATCCACCTTCACCCAACTCGTATCCATGGCGGAAGAAAGAGAAATCCCTTTTGACCAATGGGCGACCTTGGACGTGAAGGAATCGACCTTGCAGGAAATGATGAAGAACGGAGTTCTTCCGCCTAAAGAAATCATCGGCTGGCGTTCGGCGGCCGGTGAGGAGTTCCCGACTCCAAACACCGGTGAGATTGTGGTCTTCACCTCTTTCTTTTACTGTCGATTTGGTCTTCCCACCTCCGATTTCTTCCGTGGTATCCTCGAATACTACGGCCTTCAGATCTATCACTTAAATCCCAACTCTGTCCTCCACATTGCAATCTTCATTCATGTATGTGAAGCTTTCTTAGGCATCCTCCCCCATTTCAATCTTTTTCGCCGCATGTTCTATGTCTTGCCACACCCAAACAAAGATGACCCTTGCATTGTCGGTGGGGCTGGCTTCCAACTTCGTGGAACTCTTCGTAGAGACTACTTCTCTCTCCCCTTGAAATCCTCCAACAAGGGCTGGCATGCAAACTGGTTCTATATCTCGAACCCCCATCCCAGTTTGCCCGACTTCGTCGGCCTTCCACCGATCCAAAGAGCCAACTGGAGCGCAATGCCGGAGAACCAAGATTGGGTAGAGGCGAATAACCTCTTGGCTAACATTCTTGAAATGAAGAAGAAAGGCCTCCAAGGAGAACAAATTACCCGGCACTTTATCAAGAACCGACTGGCTCCCATCAAGGAGAGATCCAAGCCAGCGTTCGAGTATGAGGGTGAAAGCGACCCCAATGGGGAGGACCGCGATGCTCTGAGTTACCAGGCCTTGTGCACTCGCATGTACAAAATCTTATCCTCTGGAATTACAGTAGATCGCAGCCACAAGATGTCGGTTCCTCTGTTCAACTTATTCCGACCTCCTCCTCCGGTAAGTCGACTCGACTCTTCAAAACTCCAATCTTGCACACATCCTTCAATATATCTCAAAAACTCTACTTGTAGGCAAACGCTCTTATTATTTCCAAGCCATACAAGGTGTATCATGACGATATGCCAACTCGGCCTGCTGCCAAAAAACCAACCGGCAGCCCCAAAATCAAGGTTGAGCCTCAAGAGAAAAGGGCTGCCGCTGACGAAGATATTAGCAGGCGAGCGAGTAAAAGGAGACTGGTCGTTGATGACTCGGATGACGAAGAAGTCCAGATTCCACAATCTAACATAAGTCCTCCGAAACCAACAGCCAGGTCCACTCCTAAAATCAGGAGGTCCAATAGGTATCTCACATAACCAGAATCAGCCTTTGGTTAAAAATCTTTTTCACCTCCAACTCAATTGTCTTTATCTTCTTTCTTGCAGGAAACCTCAAGATATTGATCCCACCGGGCGGGCTGAAGCCATCAATCCATCTGTAGCGTCAGAAAAGCCAAGGCCTGCAGAACCAAAAACACAAGACCCCGTCGCGAGTGAAGATGCTCCTGGGGCAGAATCCTTAGGCAAAAATGCTCCTGAGGCCGAGCCCCCGACTGCCAGCCAAGTCTTCCCAGCTGGAAACCAGTCGGCCGAAGAAGAACAGCCCCAAACTACCAGTCAAGATGCCCCGACTGAAAACCAGCCGGACGAAAATCCACAGGGCCCGCGCAGTCAAGAAGCACCATCCGAGGATCCGGCTCCCAAAACAGGTAAAACCTCTCAATAATCGCCAGATTCTTGTCTTCATCATATTTCTTCTTCTTTCATCATTCATCTTCTCTAGATCAATCAGCCGAAGAGGAGGAAATTTCCCGACTGAAGTCTTCAACTGACTCGGTCCATCCTATCAAGATCGAGTGGCGCGATGCCAATGGTGTGAAGCAAGGCATCGTGCTGAATAAGCAAAAGGAAAATGAAGAACGCAACATGCTCGTGGCCAACCTCAACGAAGCGACCTGGCTAATGAATGTAAGTGTATCTGCTCCATGTCTTGTCATCGTCGTCTGGGGTGATTGACTATCGTCATCCCCTTATGCAGAGAATATATTGTCGCTCAATGGCCAAAACAGACACCCTCGAAAAGCTGGTCCCTCATGTAAATTCTCTGGAAAATATTCATCAAGACCTCAAGGCCGCCAGAGAAGAAACTGCAGCTCGAGAGGTTGTCTTGCGAGCAGAAATCGCGAAGCTTCGGGATGAAAACCTGGAACTCCGCGGCTCAATCGGGGGTAAGCCAAACCACCTTTTATGCTTGCTCTATCCGTGCATATAATATCTGATGCTTGCAAACTTTCATGCTGCAGCAAATGTGTCCGAAATTGACTCTCTTAAGGCCCAGCTGGAGAAAACAAGCACCAATAAATCCAAGCTGGAGTCTGACAATGAGAAAATCCTGGAAAATTTGAAGGTAAGCTCTTTAAAATAGCACTCCGCAACTTGCTCGGTCTTGAATATTTATGTAATCATATCCCTCTTGTAGCTTATAAGGTCAAATCCCAAGCACAATTTGATGTCTTCGCCGAGAGAGTCCGGAGGGCTGAAAGTGTAAGGGATGATATTGCCAATGCTGCCACGCCGATCTTGTCAGCACTATATAAGAACGGACTCGGGACAAGCTCATTGGATGCTGTTGAAGTCTTTGACAAACTCAGGACGGCCTCGGCTAAATATATGGAAAATATCTCTGATGCGGCCGTCATGGGTGCAAGCTTCGCTCTTGCACAGACGAAGTCACTCTATCCCCGGGTAGATGTAGACTCTGTCGGAGAAGGCTTCACAGCTGGTACCTCAGATGAGCGAGCCCTAGAGCTCATAAGTGAAGCACAGGAGTCGGCGAAGAAGGTAGCTGCAGATGTAGCCGAAAACTTCCAGAAATAACTGTCTTGTTGTATATAACTTGTTGTAATGTTGACTTGTAAATATATAGCCTATTTATGTTAATGTCCTGATCCGAGTCTTCATAGGTAATTTCTTAAGAATTTTTGTCCGACTGTCACCAAGCCTAAGCTTGATTAGACCATCAAAAAATTCTCAGTCCTTATCTATTGGACTCGAACCAAAACACTAAACAATGATAAACTAAATATGAACAAGTTGAAGAAAATAATGCTTTATTGATATACGTATAGCCCCCGACTGACAACCCAAGAGGTCATCCTGCTTGAAGTTGGCAGTCGAGAAGAACATAGAGATAAAAATGCCTAAGTATAATATCGACGAAGATGCTCAATGTTCCAGGAGTTCTCCACCATGGTCCCATCTTCACGCTTTAGACGATATGCTCCTGGTCGAGTCACCTCAGCGATTATGTAGGGCCCTTCCCATAGTGGAGACAACTTGTGGCGATCTTTTGTAGTTTGAATCTTGCGCAAAACCATGTCTCCAACAATGAAGGCTCGCGACCGAACATTGCGGTTATGGTAGCGCCGAAGTCCTTGAAGATACTGTGCCGACTGAATCAAAGCGGCTTCACGGGCTTCTTCCTGTCGGGTGAGATCATTAACTCTGTCTTGGTCGTAACGTTCGTCGTCGAAGCTACGGACTCAGAGAGACTCGTATTCCATCTCACTCGGTAACATTGCTTCTGCTCCGTAAACCAAGAAGAAGGGAGATTGGCCGGTGGCCTGACTGGGTGTAGTCCGCAATGACCATAGCACTGAAGGCAGCTCTTGAACCCATCTTCCGGCATATGGTCGTAGTCTGTCGAATACTCGGGTTTTCATACCTTGAAGAACCATGCCGTTGGCACGTTCGACTTGTCCATTGCTCTTGGGATGCGCAACTGATGCATAGCAAATCTTGATGCCGAAGTCTTCGTAGAATTCCTTTAAAATGCCTCCAGTGAATTGAGTCCCATTGTCGGTTATAATTCTGTTCGGGACACCAAACCGATGCACGATGTTTAAAATAAAGTCTCGTGCCTTATCCGCAGTTATCGTAGCAACCGGCTTAGCCTCGATCCACTTGGAAAACTTATCAACCGCGACAAATAGATGTGTGAATCCTCCTGGCGCATTCTTGAACGGACCCACCATGTCCAAGCCCCACACGGCGAAAGGCCATGATAAGGGAATTGTTTGAAGATCTTGAGCTGGAACGTGGCTCTGCCGAGCGAAGAATTGACAACCCTCACACGTGCGAACTACCTTGTCTGCATCGGTGACCGCCGTGAGCCAGAAGAATCCTTGTCTGTAAGCCTTGCCCACCAGAGTGCGCGCCGCGGCGTGACTGCCGCAGATGCCCGAGTGAATATCTTGCAATAGTTGTCGTCCTTCCTCTGGCGTGACGCATCTCATCAAAACTCCAGAGGGGCTTCTCTTGTATAGCTCTGAGTCAACCATGACATATCCTTGACTGCGACGTCGGACTCGTTCCGCATCATCCCGGTCACCCGGCAGCTCTTGCTGAGTTAAAAACTTGATAAACGGTGTCCTCCAATCAGCGTCGAGCATGGCGACCTGGCCGGTAACTCCTTCGTCGGAGGTTAGTGCTTTGGCAACAGTCGGCTCATAGAGATGTTCCGCGAAAACGTCAGTCGGGGCTGCTTCGCGCTTGGACCCAAACCGTGCCAACTGATCTGCCGCTTCATTATTATGTCTCAAGACATGGGATAACTCCAATCCGTCAAACTTGTCTTCAAGCTTGCGAACTTCCTGTCGGTAGGCCTCCATGGTCTCATTCAAGCAGGACCAGTCCTTCATTACCTGGTTAACCACCAACTAGGAATCTCCTCACACAATCATCCGTCGTATCCCGAGTGAAACCGCAAGTCGTAGGCCGTGAAGGAGGGCTTCATACTCGGCGACATTATGTGAGGCCGGAAAGTGGATGTGAAGAACATATCATAGTCTCTCCCCAGTCAGGGAAATCAGCACGACTCCCGCTCCCAAGCCGATGATTCTTTTGGATCCGTCAAAGTGCATGGTCCAGTACTGCAAATCTTCTCTAGGTACATCTTCTTGTTGTTCGGTCCACTCGGCTACGAAATCCGCCAGAACTTGAGACTTTATAGATGTTCTCGCCTTGAAAGCTATGTCCAGCGGCATCAACTCCAGTGCCCACTTCGCGATGCGTCCAGTAACCTCCCGGTTGGGGATAACATCGCCGAGTGGAAAGGACATGACGACGGTGACCGAGTGACCCTGAAAATAATGGGCTAGCTTCCTAGCAGTGATTAAGACTCCATATAATAGCTTTTGCACCTGAGGGTAGCAGGTTTTCGCTCCTGCCAGCACCTCGCTAACAAAGTAGATTGGCCGTTGGACTTTTTGGGCTCGGCCTTCTTCCTCATGCTCGACGACCAATACCGTGCTGACCACTTGGTGAGTTGCGGAGACATAGAGCAACAGAGGTTCTTGAGGGTGCGGTGACGCCAACACGGGTGGTGTCGTAAGGAACTCCTTGAAATCTTCGAAAACTTTCTGGGCCTCGGTGGTCTATTGAAAATCATCGATCTTCTTCAATAACCTAAAAAAGGGCATACCTCGTTCGCCGAGTCTGGAGACAAAACGGCTCAATGCCGCCATGCAACCGGTGAGCTTCTGGATGTCCCTCTGAGTACTCGGGGGCTTCATGCTCCGGATAGTGTTGATCTTTTCTGGATTCGCCTCAATACCGCGATGAGACACCATAAAACCAAGCAGCTTGCCAGACGGCACTCCGAAGGTGCATTTTTCCGGGTTCAACTTCATTCTGAAGGCCCGAATATTAGCGAAGGTTTCTTCTAAGTCGGCAATTAGGTCTTCCTTCTGCTTGGTCTTGATGACGACATCATCGACGTAGGCTTCCACGTTTCTCCCGATCTGAGTCTGAAGACATCGTTGGATCATGCGTTGATAGGTGGCTCCGGCGTTCTTCAGGCCGAAAGGCATCGTGATGTAGCAATAGGCCCCAAACGGGGTGATGAATGAAGTCTTCAGGCAGTCGGATTCCTTCAAGCCGATCTGGTGGTAACCCGAGTAACAATCCAAAAAGGTCAGAAGCTCGCAGCCGGCTGTGGAGTCGACGACTTGGTCTATTCGAGGCAGTCCGAACGAATCTTTGGGGCAAGCTTTGTTCAGGTCGGTATAGTCCACGCACATGCGCCGTTGCCCTGTCTTCTTCCGAACAAGAACTGGGTTGGCTAGCCAGTCGGGATGGTAAACCTCTTTGATAAACTCGGCAGCTAAGAGCCTAGCAAGTTCCTCCTTGATGGCATCTTTCCTATCCTGAGCGAAACGGCGCAATCGTTGTTTTATAGGTTTAGCGTCATCTTTGACGTTTAAAGAGTGCTCGATCACCTCCCTAGGAATACCCGGCATGTCAGACGGTTTCCAAGCAAAAATATCTTTATTATTCTAAAGGAAGGTGATGAGCGCGCTTTCCTATTTAGGATCTAGCTCTGCGCCTATTACAGCAGTTTTAGAGGGATCAGATGGGTCAAGGGGAATTCTTTTAGTCTTGGCGTCGCCTTCTCCTGACTTGGCTATCTTCTTCGCAGGGACTTCTCCTTCTCCGGATGTCAATGCGGCTAGTCGGACTTCTTGCTGGCCGCGTAATCTCTCACGAGTTTGGGCCATATCGCAGCTTTCTCTGTCGCAGGTAAAGGCTTGCTTGAAATCGCTGTGCAGGGTGATAACCCCGTGGGGCCCGGGCATCTTCATGATGAGGTAGGTATAATGTGGTACCGCCATGAACTTAGTGAGCGCAGGTCTTCCGATGATCGCATGGTAGGCCGCTTCAAAGTCGGCAACCTCAAAAGTTATGTTCTCCATCCGAAAGTGACTGGAAGGGTGATATGCCCGAGTGGCGTAGATGATAGCCCCGGGATGACTCCGTGGAAGGGGCCTGAACTCGGCTTCAACTCGGATCTTGGAATCTGCATCTCGTCAAGCGTTTTGGCGAATAGAATGTTGAGAGCGCTGCCGCCATCGATGAGGACGTGCTTGAGTTTGATATTACGATCCACCGGGTCTAGTACCAGGAGATACCGCCCCGGGTGAACCACTCGGTCAGGGTGATCCGAGCGGTTAAACGTGATAGCCACCTCCGACCATCGTAGATAATGTGGGACTTCAGGTTGCGCGGCGTTGACTTCTCGATCAGTCAGCTTTTGCTTCCTCTTGGACTCGTACGCCTGCGGCCCCCCGAAGATGTGATTTAGCTCGCCCACCGGGTCTTGAAAAGGCTCCGTGCTGCTAGCCGGGTCATTCCTCTTGGTGCCCGACGGGCCGGCTTCGTCAGCCGGCTTTTGTCGTAGTTGTGCCGCGTATTGCTCAGCGAACTGTTTGTAGATGAAGCAATCCTTTGCTGCATGCTTGTGATTTGGATGGTGCGTGCAGTGAGCGTTCATGATTTTGTCGTAGGCGGCGACTCGGGGACGCTGTTGCTGGTAGTTCGATGTCGTGGCGACCAGATCCTCGGGCTTACGCTTGCGATCCTTTTGGCCCCCGTTGTTGTTGCCGTTGTCCTTCTTAGGACGGCAGTTGCTTCCGGATGGCTTGTCGTCCCTCTTGTCGTGCCGGTCTTGTCGCGAGGCCTTGATGGCGTCATCAGACTTGGCGTAGGAGTTTGCCGTCTCGAACATTTGCTTAACCGTCTTCGGTGGCTTGCGCCCAAACTTGCCGATAAGCAACTCATCGCGGACACCTTTCTGAAAAGCAGCGATGATGACGTCATCAGTGATGTTGGGAATCTTGTTCCGTTTCTCCGAAAAGCATCGAATGTAGTCCTTCAGCGACTCGTCCGGCTTCTGGATGACGTTGTAGAGGTCGAAGTGGGTCCCAGGTCTTTCGAAAGTACCCTGAAAGTTGGCGATGAAGTGGTCCCGAAGTTCACTCCACGAGTCAATTGAGCCTCTTGGCAAACTCGTGAGCCAATTCCTGGCTGAGTCGGCGAGAGCGACGGGTAGGTAATTAGCCATAGCCTTGCTGTCTCCTCCTGCTGCGCGGATGGCGAGGGTGTACACAGTTAGCCAGGACTCGGGGTCGGTCTTGTCGTCGTACTTATCAATCCCGGTAGGTTTAAAACCACTCAGCCAGTCCACTCGACGCAGGTTCCTGGTGAAAGCGGGCACTCCATTGTCGTAGTCGTCGGGTGATTTCCTTCTGTCCTCAGAAGAGCGCCGTTCACGTTCCCGGTAGCGTTGGTCGAGTACCTCCCGCAGATCACTCGGCGGTGGCCTTCGCGGGCTGCTTTGGTAGTTGGAGTTGTTGTGACGACGATTCCGGTCGTGGACGGGTTGTCGGCTGTGTTCTCTCTCGTGAGAGTCAGCCGTTTGGCCTCGTGGCCTCCATACTGCCTCGCGGCAGGGGTCTTTAGATCTGACTGGTGTCTTGCTTTGCTCGGGTCTCTTGTAATCCTTGGACCGCAGCAGCGGCAGTCGGCTTCTGTCGGGTGTTTCTGCAACGGACTCGGTCGGCATTCGTGCGGAGCTGGAAGGATGGCCGTTGGCCGTAGCCACGACGATGGTCTTGATCTTGTCCAGGAGCGGCGTCACCGCAGCCGGCGCCGCTTCGATGACGGTGTCGATGAGAGTGAGGGCAGCGACGGCGTTCTGTTGAGGAGTCTGGAAGATATTGGCGTTGTCGACTCGTGTCTGCATTATGGCCTCACGGGCTGAGCGCCCGGTCGCCCTCAGGTCTCGTTTCTTTTTGTCGGTTTCTTGTTTCTTCCTGAGCTCCTCCTCCTCCTTGTGCTTATTCTCCTCCTCAGCGCGCTTGCGCTCTAGCTCTAGCTTGGCTCGTTCTTCCTCCACGCGCTTGCGCTCTTGCTCAAGCTTAGCCCGTTCCTCCTCCGCGATCCTCCGGGCCACGGCCGAGTCGGTCTCAGCTACTTCGGCCAAGAGAACGTCGAGAGGGTCCGGATCGTAGTAGTCTTTGTCTGCGTCGTAGCTGTTGATTTCATCTGTGGAGATGTCGTAGAGGTCGTCGAAGTCGGTGGAGCTCATATGTTCGTCAATGTCCGTGGATGAGTACGATCCGAGTCGTTCGAGTATGACCGCGACCTCTCGTGAGGCCGGGGGACAGCACGAAGGCGATGAAGACTCAGAAGATTCAGAAAGGTTCTCCCGAGTGGATCGGATCCAACTCAGATGATAGGAGATTATGATAGATTTTAGCGTCGTCCGGTAACCCGAGCGGCGCCAAGGAATTTTCCCTCCCCGACTGGTTCGAATCCGAGTCGAGAAGAGAGAGCTTACCGAACTTGTCGGTGACGAAGTAGAGTTTGCCGAAGCGAAGCGCCTGCCCAGGGGCGAAGACGAAGTCGGCGAAGCTTGATGGAGATCCCATTGCGCTTGTCGACGAGATGTTGAAGAAGAACTTGACGCAGAGCCCCTACCTGGCGCGCCAACTGTCGAAACTTGGTTTCGGCAATAGAAATTGGGGGTAGCAGTCAAGCGCCAAACACAATGGGTTAGTCGGGACAAAGGTTTAGACAGGTTTAGGCCCTCTCTAATGAGAGGTAATACCCTACTCCTGTTTCGGAGATTCGATCCGCCGAGTGGTTTATTGATCTCACGATCTCTTTCAATAGGGGCTCTCGCAAGTTTTCTGTTTGTCCGTGTGTTTTTTCTCTCTGCCCCTCAAGGGACGCCCTACCCTCCTTATATAGTCCCGGAGGGTGGGTTTACAAGTCGGAGACCTATTCTATTCTAAGTCGGACTCCTCAATCTTACCAACTATAGACTATGGGTCGTTACCTTATCTCAATGGTAACGTAATACCCAAGTTATAGCCGGTTTACATAATCATGGAGCGCAACCTATCCCCTATGGTAAGTCGGATAAGCTATCTGTGAGGGTACCCGGTACCCATAATCTCCACACTCTGTTTACTCTGTTTTGCTCTTCAAGAGAAGAGAAGAATGGATGGACGGCCAGGATTATGTGATACCTTTTCGAGAGGATTAAATATGAAGATCGGATGGTTCAGAGTGGAAGCGGTAGCTGCTGTAGTTTTTCCTTTGCCGTACTGTGCTGTGTCACAGTTTGTCGTCTTGCTGAATCGATTGGCATAAAAGCCAGTGGTTGTAAAGGGGAAAAATGATTCGATAAAACCCTAAACTTTATCCTCATTTCTTGTTTTTGCGGCGCACACATATATTCCTCCAATTATTGTTAGATTCAACAATTTTACCTATAATTTCTTGCTGTGTTAAGATTCCTAATAGGTTGCTACTAGCTAAATTCTGAAATTTTGCATTTTCTTGTGTGGATTTTCTCGGGTCCTCACATTATTCACAATGAACCAAACAAGCCCTACCTACATATGCAGTCAGCGACGTTGTAGCCGTTGCTTAATCGCCCGGTTGGCTTGGATGTTGGGTAAAT
Organism: Oryza officinalis; assembly: GCA_008326285.1. NCBI lineage: Eukaryota > Viridiplantae > Streptophyta > Magnoliopsida > Poales > Poaceae > Oryza > Oryza officinalis. The sequence continues at coordinate 7,329,698 of BDMV01000010.1, forward strand.
CAACACCATAGTAGGGCCTGTTAGCTCTCGGGACACTTTCCCCTGCCAAGTAGTTGTTATTGCCGATGTCCATCATCGAGTAGCTGAACACGAACACCGCTGGCACCTGCCGTGTAATCTCGCTTGGCCGGGCGGTAGAACGGCCGGCGCTGACGATGGCATCCAGAACATGGATAATGGACGCCACGAGGAGAGAGCAAATAGCCTTAGCTACTAACTGGCACACCATGATGTGCTCGGTGCACCATCGTACATGAATACGCAACGTATGACTAGGGTATAAATATCGTGATAAGGTGTTGATGGTATTAAGGGAGCATACTTGCTGACATATAACCGTCAGTCTAGAGATATAATGCAACTACTACTATTCAGTTTAAGCAAGCGTACATAACGCAACAGAGCATTTTGACCAAATTTGAGAATGCACTTAGAGATATAGTTTGTTTTACGGCAATTTTTGTGCATATCCGGACAACTGAGCTAAAATATTGGTAATATCTAAATTTGACACCTAAGACATAATAAAAAAACACAACCAGATTTGAAAATGACCCACCCCTTTCAGATGGGGATGGTCCAACAGGCTACATTAGGCTCTATTGTCAATGTAGCAATGCAAGGGAAAGATCTCTAGTGTGTGCTTTATGGCTCGTGGGGAACGAGATTCACACTACGAAGACAATGAGTTAAGCCCCCAAGAGACTTTTCAACTTGAAAAGGTTATTTTCTCTCTAAATTCCAAGAATAAAAAATATGAGAAAAGGCTTAAACAACATGATTTCATCATTGAATCTCTTAATGCTGAAGTCACTAGATTAAAATTTTTTATTCCTGATGATGATAATTGCAAAAGTTGAAAAATTTTATTTTCTGAAATTTTATGAATAAGAGATGTTAATACTACACATTGCTTGAGATTGGAATATGAGATTGAGAAAACTATAAAGCTCTAGTGTCAAGTTTGGAAAGAACTCGCGTCTTTCATACGGGGGCCGGTCCAATCATTGATAAATTTGTACTCAATTGAAAAGGGAGAATTAATTCTTCAAATTAATAATCATGTATCATTGTTGTAAAACATATCGTTTAACAATATCGTCCAAATTTAGAATAACATTCTTTAACACTTCTCAATATGAAAAGTACTTGCCATTGATGTTCTCATTTTTTTTTTATCATGAACCACCAAGCAATAACAATAGAACCAAAAGACAACATAATTTCTGGTAGGAATGTAAGTGGACAGTTCCACTATCCACATAAAAACCCGCTTTGTAATTCATTTCATACATTTTAGTAATGGTATTGCCTCATACGACAACTTAAACTACATTACGTTTTTCTCACACGAAAGCGTCTTCACATATTACGCCTTGCTTCATGTTTCTCTCTGTCGTTTTGAGTCAACAATGCTGTAGCGCATCACGCGGCCGTCGTGATATCTATCCATCCAAAAACATAAACATCTTTAGCTTTTTTATTAAGGATGAAGTGAAAAATCTAAGATGCCTACTATCCACATTTCTTAATAGTCTCCACGAGGAGTTTATTCGACTCCACCGGGAGTTTATTCGACCGGTGCAACATTCATAATTAAAATGGTCGGTGTGTTAGGATAAGGATAAGATTTCTAAATGGTTTGAAGAATGAACTTTATTTGCAACAGCCCACCACTACTACAAAAACGGTTTTTCCGTGTGGGCCAAAAGGCATCTTCCCATGCGGAAGGCCTGCCCGCACGCGCGAGAAGGTCTGAAAAAAGACCATTTTCGCGTGCGGGCGGCCCAACTACACGGAAAGATCGATTATCCCGTGCGGTCGGCTTAAGCAACCTGCATGAAAAGATCCATTATCCCGTACGGGCCGCTTAACCCGACTGCACGGGATAATCGATCTTCCTGTGCGGTCGCGTTAAGTTGACCGCATGGAAAAAAAATTCAAAAAAAAATAAAATTAATTTCGGCGACGGCGGCGACGGCGGATCCGGATATACTTTCCAAATAACACAAAATTAATTTCACATCATCACAATTTCCCAACTAATTTTTTTGTACTATTAAATTTACAAATAAATTCACATCACAAATTATAAAAAAAAATAATTTCACGGCCGGCGCCGGCGGCGATTGTGGTGTCGTCGTCGTTGGTGGCGGCCGGTGGAGGCGGCGGAGGCGGTGGCGGCCGTGGTCGTGGCGGTGGCGGTGGCGGTGGCGGTGGCGGTGGTGGTGGTGGAGGTGGTGGAGGTGGCAGTCGGTGGAGGCGGCGATGCGCCGACACACCCGAGAAGACTTCACCGGCGGCGGTGGTGGAGGCGACGGTCGAGGCCGGAGGCGGAAGAGGCCGGCGGCGGGGAGGCGGCGCGGTGGAGGCCGGAGGCGGAGGAGACCGGCGGCGGGGAGGGGCGATGGAGGCCGGAGGCGGAGGAGGCCGGCGGCACGGAGGCGGAGGCGGAGGCGGATCGGAGGCTGCCGGCAGAGGAGGAGAGCCCTTGACGGCGGAGGCGGGATCTGGATTTCGTCGAGTGTTAGAAAATTTCGGAGCCCGCGTGCACCTATATAGGCGGTGATGATCATTGCGTGCGGGCGGCTTAACTGCCCGCACGAAAAAATTATCTTTCCGTGCGGGCGTCTTAAGAGGCCCGCACGGAAAGATTATCTTTCTGTGCGGGCGGCTTAAGAGGCCCGCATGGAAATCCAGTTCAGCCAAAATTGATCTGAATTATTAGGAGGTCAAAACCTATAAAATAAAAACTGGAAAAATTATATTAATTCATGATAAATAGATTAGTATTTGAATAAATTATTTTCCTATATATTTTTATGCGAGAAAATACACATATGAGATGTGTATCGATTTGGCCGATTAGGAAAATGGAAACTAGGTGTTTTTATATATCTCCACAAAAATCCACATTATTTTATCTAGCCCACAAAATAAATTATAGCATTATAAAGAAGAGGAGAAGGAAAATAAGTAGGGAAAATCCTGAAAATGTCCAGACACCAAGCGGGCCCTTTCCGTGCGAACGGCTTAAGTGGACCGCACGGAAAAATGGATTTTTCCGTGCGGTCCCTTAAGTGGGCCGCACGGAATAGTGCGGCATTATCCCATGCGGTCCACCTAAGGGACTGCACGGAAAAATTCATTTTCCCGTGCGGTCCCTTAGGTGGACCGCACGGGATAATGCCGCATCGGTTTTTTCAGGCGCGGCCACTTTTGGCCCGTCTGGAATCTATCGGAGGCCTCGTCCAGAAAAATCGTTTTTTTAGTAATACACACACCTTGTGGAGTATTTTTCAGTCCTTTTTTCCAATCATTTGTGATGTTCATAGGATGACTTGGGACTGCAATTAGAGTACCCAGATGGTATGATGAAGCCCCACAAGGGGAAAGTAGTAGAAAATATGGAAATGTTTTTTTAGTAATTAAAATACTTCTTAACTTGTAGCAAATACAGAAAACGGCAGGTTGCATGTGATGCATTTTGAAAATTTCCTTAATTAAAAAATTGCATAGATAAGTAAAGTACTGTATAGAATAAGATAAACTATTACACGTGTATTTTCTGTGGTATTAAAGAAACTACCGTCCATAGAGATGTAGGGCCGGCTGCGCAAGCCTCGGCTTCGCGTCCATGCACACCAATGGCCATTTCGTCACCGACCGATCGAGCAGGCCTACATATCAGCGACGTCTCTTGTAACAAACACAACCATACAAGGTAGCTTTCTCCCAAAAAAAAAAAAAGCCACGAAAACAAGAGCCTATAAATCCCCGTACTTTATGTACACAAAGTGGAAAACCAGCGACAATGACGAGCCAAGGCGAGACGTGGAGACGATCGAGCTATTTCAATTGTAGTGCCACGGCGGCCGGAACATCTGGAACGACGACTTGTGCGAGGCCAACACGAGCAGCACCGCCACCACCGCCGCGACGGACCACGGCGACGCGCCGCCGCCGTCGTCCGCGCTACCACCACCGTCGCCGCCCCACCGCCACGACACCGGCACGGCGACCCTCCCTCCGCCGTCCACCAGCGCGTGGCTCCCCAGCAGGACCAGCGCCACCGCCCCGAGCACCAGCAGGACCCACAGCCCGGCCTGCGTCCGCCGCCGGAGCTGCTCCTCGTACTCGTCCATCTGCCACGTCAGGTAGAGGAAGAACCCGACGATGGCGGAGACTGCCACCACCGGCGCCGGCGGCAGGCCGACGGCGAGCCATCCCTGCCGCCATTGGAGGTCACTCGATTCATCCATGTGATCGAGCTACGTGTGTGTCTGCTTCATCCTTCGGTGGTCGTGTCGCGCGGTTTATATTTGGGAGGCAATCATGCGAAGAGGGTGGAAGCGATGTGAGATTTGGTCTTGTGGCTGCTGATGAGTGGAAGGTGGTAGATGGTTGTGGAAGATGACACGGCGCGACGCGTGTCATGTGTAGGAGTGAACGAGAGTGATGGCGTTGGAGTGGCCGGCGCTTTCAGGATCGCTATGGATGCTACTCGGCAGTCGGCCATCGGTTGCTGTCTGCCTTGCTGCTTTTTTAAGGATTTTTCTTAGATCCTTTCTTTCATTTGATTTGGAATTGGACTTCCTAATTGTACATCACCAAAAATCGCTCCCTTCAGATTTTTAATGCATGATATCAATTAGTTTTGAACATATCTTTGACTATTTATTTATTAAAATAATTTACAAATTAAAAAACACATGTTACTATCTTCGTCATAAAATAAAATAATCTACAACCGGATCGCTGGAACAAATTTTGATACTACGGATTTAATTATGAGTTTATTCATATTCATAATTTAGGATTGTTCTACACGGTACTAAGTTACTAAAATAATGTACGGGACATGTTAAAAGTAGTTTTAATCATAAAACAAATTACAACGACATGAATAATATTGATGTATTTTTTTAATAGGACAAATCATGAGACGTGTATTAAAATATGTCGACGATGCTATACGATAAAAAACTAGAGGGAATAGTATTTTATTTCTTCGTATACCATAAAACAGTTGCAACGCTTGGAGTGGCCCAGAGAAACAGGCAGTGATGGCCGAAGGAACAATGTAGAGTGCAGGCGGCACTCTTGGCTGGCTGGGCCGAATGGGTAAGCTGAGCCGGTGCATGCATATGGGCCAAGTTAAGGTTATTTGGGAGAAAAGAAAATGCACTGGTCTCCTTTAATCAGTGGCCAGATTTGATTCGTATGACTCAATCGTAACCAGATATTACGACTCCCCTAACTATTAAACTGTCTAAAACAATTCTCTTGACTATTTTAAGAGTGGTTTTCGCTGTCATGATACCCATGTGGCACCCCAGTCATCAATAAGTTAAAAAAATAAAATGGGGTCCATGTGTCATCCTTTCTCTCAACCAACCTCTCTCTTCTTTTCTTCTTCTTGGCGCCCAATGCAGCAGGACGACGGCTAAAAGCAGCAGGGCGGCGGTCAGCGGGATTACGACGGGGAGCAACGGTGATGAGGGCATTACTAGCTTGGATATGATCATGGCTACCTTATATATTCATAAACCAAAGGTGAATGCTTTCTATGTGAGATTTTCGTGTTATATATTTGAACAAATGTTACTGCACTATGAGTATTGTGTGTTCTCATTTGCAGACATACTTGCTTGGATGAAGGAAATGAGACCGAGGACAAGGAATAAATGGATGATTAAAGAAGTTGATTGAGGACCAAACTATGACCTTCCCGAAGTCTACTTCCATCTCACCACATCACTTTTGGCCCATAGAAGGCAATAGATGAAGTTCTACACGTTTTGCATTCAGATTCAAGTCTCGTGACAACATCAACTTCAAACGAACCTAGTTGTTGATCTACAAGAAATCCAGAGGCCCATGAGTACTTGTTGGAAAGTTAATGGAGTCAACTTTCACATGGTTTTGGTCCCACGTCAAAATTCCTGTAAAACAAACAACGTACCTCATCCAATCCGAGTCTGATTTGGGCTTGTAATTGTGTCGTGGGCTAAGTCCAAGGGGTGGACGTCCCTAATCATATTTATTCAGTAGCCGTCATAGTTTAGAGTCAGGTTTTGCTTAGATTATTTCTGCTATTGAAGTTTCGCCGCTAGCTTGGTTCGTGGAACCCCAAATTTGAGTGCTTAATCATTCATATGTAATTGAGTTGCAATCTACCTTATTCTTGCTTGTGTTCTTCGATTTGCATGTAGGGACTAGCCTTCTCGACGAGGTCAACCAAGCAGCGCATGGTTGATAATCAGAAAAGACGTGGTGCTGCGATTGCAGGGTTCGGATAATGTTGATCGGAACCCGGATCATGTATGTCAAGTTTCCACCAAATCTAGAGTTATCAATATCTATCGGAAGATAAGGACCCTAGTTAGTCATTAGTTGGCATCAAAGTATAGATTGCCGTTAGGTATACCTTGTATCTTATAGATTATTAGTTTTTTTATATACCTACAACTAGAAAATTGCGACACAAAAATATTGCAGCCATTACCTAGACAATTTGAGCCATTGCATTGTTCTGTTAGATTTTGCTTAGTTGAATTCTAGGTTGTATTGTCGTGTCGAGTGTTGGTTTAGTTTTAGATTTCATTTTTTTAGTTTTGAGTTTTGCATTTGTAGTCACTTTGGTCTAGGGTTCGTCTTAGTGTCCCATGTTTGTCAGTCACGTATGTTTTGGGTCTAGTTTTGCATGTCATCTATTGTTGTCGGGACCTTGAAAAATTGAACACTATCATCGTTGGGTTTCCATTTTTATAGTTTTTAGAAGTTCTCATTGGTCAAGATTGGAGTTGCAGCTAGGTTTTGCTAGTGCTTCTGTTTTGCACGTGAAGATTAGATCGGTTCAGGTGCCTGGTTTCCATCCAAGGCCAAACTTTTCACTTTGGTTGAGTCCATCTCCACCACGGCCCAAATACCACGCGAAGTCCAACTCCTCCTTGTCGTGGCGGAGTTCCACCCATGGTCTGTGTTCTAGCCAAGCATGCTATTCCTCGATACCAGATATTTTGGCAAAAACGGAACCTACATGATGTGAGCATTCCATTTTGGAGAAGTTTTAATTTTTATCTATATTTTTGCATTTGAGTACCTATAATATTCATATTTACATTTGAGTCCCTACTTGAGGTCATTTGTAGGTTCCTGTTGAAAAAAAATTAAAAAGTAAAAAAAAGGCAGAAAGGTAATAAAAAAGAAGAAAGAAAAGCCGCCCTGGAAAAGAAAGGAAAGATAAAAAGAAAAAGAAAATCAGTGATCCTTTGAGTATGTTTCGAGAATGCAGAGCTATGCTTTGACTTGTTGCTAGTCTTTAGTGTTATCGGGTGCTTGTTTGAGTTAAAGTTGAGTCTAAGCTAGGTCAGCACATTGACTAGTACTTTGAACTACTATTCAACTTTGCATTTTCTAATTAGTGCAATTGCTTTCCATTGCTACTATAATTTGGCCTCCCAAGCTCCACATACAAACTTCTCGTTCAGCACAATTTCGGCCTTTGCAATCATCGGATCACGCCCTCAAGGTATCACGAACCAGCCACCAGTTATACCGTCCTTAGCATTGTTGGTAAGACATTTGTAAGAGTTTGGTAAGACGCTTCCATTTGCTAGCATCAGTTATCCTAAGTTTAGCTAGATTTTGACTTTTCACTGTATTTCTGAGACTTCTTATTATGTCTTGTAAGACATGGATCTGTATGTCAATTTTGTCGTTTGTGTACCCTGGCCGGTCCTAGACAGGGGTTGAATGCACATTTTGCTTGGAATTCTAGTCCGTGAAATTTTGGGCATGACAAGTTGGTATCAGAGCCGACCTTGACCGTAGTACAAACCAACTAGAAACCATAAGAGCCCTCTGAAACCCTTTCATCTATATATTCTGTTTGATTTTTTTGGGAAAAATTTGGAATTTGCTTGCTTCGTTCTTGGGAAAAATATTGGCCACTTATTCGAATGGAGTTTCTCGACTAGAGTCAGTCTAGGTATTAGTAGCTTTGGGTCAGTTAATTCTGGGATTTATTGGAATTTTATTTGATGATTAGTCGGGGATGTATTGGGAGGAATGCACCAGGTTGTAATTAAGGTTTATGGGTTGCAAATTTTACTATTATTATTATTATATATCTATTTTTCTACATTAATTTGTTGCTTAGTTAGTGTCAATAGTATCTGTGGGGTACATGGTACCTAGGTACCTCATGTTAGGTTTTTGTGCCGAATAGCATGGGGTGGGTCGAGTGCCTTAGGCCAATGCGGCTTATTTGTAATCCAAGAAAGAGAGATTCATAGGATAAGATATAAATTCCGAGGATCATGCGTATCTTTTATAGATAGAATAGGGAGATTTAGTTGTAACCGACTAGATCCCTTCCTCGTAACCCTTCCCCTCATCTTATATAAGAGGGGATAGGGGTCCTGAGATCGGGGCAACTCCTCGTAAACCAACATACACGCCACGGGGGGATCCATACGTGCTATTCCAATGCCATATTGTGAAACCTGTATACAAATCCAATCTCATACAATTGGATTAGGGTATTATCTCTCCTTGAGAGCCTGAACTAGTATAACCTTTGTGTCACCATCTCTCCTTGGTCTTGTGCACCCGATAAATTATATTGTTGTTGCTATTTCTTACGTTCACAGATAAATCCGTAAGCGCACGGATACCGCTATAGCATTCCACCTATGAGTATTCCCAAGGGTATCGTATTTATATTTTCGTAAGACGGCAACATAAAGGTATGTTTTATATCTCTTTAATCAACCTATAATTAATACACCATAGTCTAGACAGGGGTTAGGATAATAATTGATAAGGTAGTGGACACACAAGAAATTCACCTCTATAAGAATATCCAGTAGGAGATTAGCATTAGAAAACTACGATTCACATCTACTTCTATACTAATCATGTCTAGTATACACTTAACATATACATGCTTACAACATAGGACTTAGTTCCAGACACCCAGATACTACCGAGAGACCACTCACTATTGGTTTGCTAGCGTGGTTATGGCATTTACGCACTCTTAGATTGTACCCATACGTGGAGGAATACAAAAGACAGACAGAGTTGTCACTACCTACCGCCTACCTCACTTTCCGTGGGGCACACCCGCATCCAATGGTATTTATCTAGCCTAAGCATCATGCTTATGCTAGTAAATAATATCACTAACTCCCCCTGGGACTCTTACCCTACGGATGAACAAGTTGGAGCTAGAGCAACCTATAAAGGTTATTGGACCATTACCATAGCATGGATCGACAAGTACAATAGGAAATTCAACCCCGCCGCTTGGCTGTCAGTCTACTCCATCGCCATCCAAGCCGTTGAGGCAACCAGTGCGCAATGGCGAATTATATGCCATTGATGCTCACTTCTGCAACCCAGGCCTTGCTAACAAGCCTCCTGAGAATACCATCGACTCTTGGGCCGAGTTAAAGGCCTAGTTCATCGCCAACTTCCAGGGCACGTACCCACGTCCTGGACCCTCCTGGGACCTCTATCAGATTACCTAGTGTGATAACAAATGTTTCTCCAACTACATCAGGCACTTCACGAAGAAACGAAACATCGTACCACATGTGAAGGACTCTCACGTCATGGCGTCCTTCTATCAAGGTTGCAAGAACGAGGACTTCATCAAGTGGTGGGCTCGCAAAACTTCGGCAGGTGGAGGACCCACAAGCGTTCGCCGGATGTTTGATCAGGCCAACAAGGACTCCAACTCGGAGTCGGTGGTCATGACTCATCTCAGAAGGCGGCTATTGGTATTTCTTACAATCATAGATAAATCCGCAAGCGCACAGAATACTGTTGTAGCACTTCCCCTTATAGTATTCTAAGGGTATCAAACACGAGGAACGTGTGTGTATTATCTACGATCAAGATTCAATGCAAGGACTGTTGGTATTTCTTACGATCACAGATAAATCCGCAAGCGCATGGATACTGCTGTAGCATTTCACCCATGAGTATTCCCAAGGGTATCGTATTTATATTTTTGCAGGGAAGCCGACAGTATGAAGATATGCTTATATCACTTTAATCAATCTATAATTAATTTATCGTAGTCTAAACAGGAGTTAGGATAATGATAGATAAGGTAGTGGACACACACAGGAGATTCACCTCTAATAGAATGCCTAGTAGGAAAATAGCCTAAGGAAACAACGATATAACTGTACTTCTATACTAATCATGTCTAGTATACACTTAATATATACATGCTTACAACATAGGACTTAGTTCTAGGCACCCAGATACTACCGAGAGACCACTTCATGCTGGTCTGTCAGCGTGGTTATGATATTTACGCACTCTTACCTCATACTTGAACGTGGAGGAATACAAAGGACGGAGAGGGCTGTCACTACCTACCACCTACCTCACTTTCCGTTGGATACACCCACATCCAACGATATTTATCTAGTCTAAACACCATGTTTATGCTAGTAAACAATATCACTAACTCCCCTAGGACTCTCACCTTTCGTATGAACAAGTTAGAGCTAGAGCAACTTATAAAGGTCATTGGACTGTTATCGTACTATGAATCGACTAGCCTAGGATGAAGCAGATAAATGAAGTATATACTACTCATAGGAAATATACTCAATAAAGAATTATATAAACTATGAGTATAAATAAATAAAAAAAATAATTCTATTAATTCAACTATAGTCTTACAGAAAGAAGAGAGTACTAGAGACATAGCCAGAATTCTGAGGAGACTATAGGACCGAAGCTCCTAAGCTTTATCCCTACTAGAAACTATAGAGAATACAAAATGAAAGAGGGAATTGCTCCTTAAGGTGTGTGCTACAAAGTGAAGAGGAGAGCTCTATTTATATCCTTGTAATGACGGTTGTAAACTTTGTAACCACGCATAATCGTCATTGGGAGGTGCTAAGGAGTCGCCACGTGGAAGGGGAGTGTCGGGCACGCTAAGGTTGGTTTGGCCGAACCAGGGGTTCGACTGAACCCATCCAACCGCCATTGTCCATCGACTTTGGCAGGGATGACAGGTGGGCCCCTATGACGGTTCCTGGAGGTTTGGTTCCACTTTAGGTCGATTTGGCCTGACATGTGGGCCCTTTAATCCGTGTGCTCACACGTGATTCGTCGGAGGTGTGTTTCTTTGCATGCTGACCTTATTTCTTCTTCACTTTATGTATAATTCATGCATCCACATTAGTTCTTCAATCCTAATACAACTACATTATTTATTATTGATATACGTGTAAGAAATGCTAGTTTCCTTTATTAATTGTACTAGTTGATGGTCGAAATTAGTACTTAATGACCGTCAACAAGGACAACGACCTAAGATAAATTGGCTAGAGAGGATTCCTATATTTTTTAATTAATTACTTAAGTTAAAGGTAAGATTCAATCGAATGCTTCGGGTACTGGCCTTCCCTTGGCATGCTAGAATGTGTTCGGCCTTGAGCTCTATGATGTAATCAAACATTGGGAGGGAGAGGAGACAGGGTGGGCTGCTGGGCCGGTTGGAGGAGGGAAACAAAGTGGGCTGCGGGAGAGAGAAAGAAAGAATGGCCGAAAACGGAGGAGGATTTTAATATCGTTTGTAATTTAAATAAATGCGTAAATGATTATTCATTTGATAAAAATACTTTCAATACTCAAATAATTCCAAGAAAAATTCTGAAAATAGTTGGACACTCAAACTATTTATTAAAATTTTATATAGCTCAAATTTATGTTTACATTTTCATTTAAATAATAACTGAAATATTCTTTGTATTATTAAAATTAGTATTGAAGCTATGAAAAATCTGAGAAAATCATGGATAATTGAATAAAATTAAATCCAGCCATGCTTTAATTTAGGAAATTTTATTTCCCACATTTACTTTACTTGTAAATTAATGTATACTTTAATATAAATTCTAGAAATAATCTATAAATCTTTAAAATGAAAATCAGGTTGTGACATTGTCGCCTCGATTTGCCAGAAAGTTGTGCGATTCGTCTGGTGGTGCACGTCCCTCAGCTTCGCAAGGCATCATCACCAGGTGCTGAAGAGCCGGGGCACGAACCACCCCAAGCTGATCAAGCACCCCTGGTGCCTGTTCAAGTGATTGCTCATCGGGCGTCCAAGAAAGGTGTGGGTACAGTAGAGCAGATCAAGGTCCGGTGGGCGGGGCAAACAACGTCGGAAGTGACTTGGGAGGATGCTGTTGTAAAATTTATAACACGCGACTGCCGATAAGCTCGTAAAATTGATAGATTAAACATAGCAGCAAAAATAGGCTGACAGCAGTAAAATGGTGCAGTAATTAAGGTAGTTAGCAAAATATAAAATTGGAGAATGATTTATCTATATAACCAGGCTGCCCAACGCAATTATCGGGCCGGCGCCTGCCCGGCCCTCAGCGCACGACAAATCCAAAGGTTCCTGGACGTTTTGTTTTTTCCATTATATAAATAAATAATAACAATGTTCCCCCACGTTACGTTAGTTGATAGCTGCAATAATAAATTTTTAAAAGAATCTTCCTATAAGTCTGGAAAACGGAAAAAATATGCATGAACGTCAACGACAACAAGTCTCTAGTTTTACAATAACACAAATGTATAGTACACTAGAACTTTGACAGCTGTTTCGATATATAACTTCATTGGAGTTGTATTTTTTATGCAGGTCATCCATACGTTGATCAAGCCGAAATTTTCTAATCTAAGCACATGCAACCGTCTAATTTCAAATGTGAGCATGTAATGGCTGGAATTATGTTTCTAATCAAAAGCCCAAGTGTGTGTGCAGTGGTCATCCCATCGGACTTGATGTGCAACAAAATATAACAAACTAATGGGCTGCTGATCGTTAGGACAAATCACTTGCTCGTAGCAGCTTGTTTATTAGGCCTACTTGGCACTGTTTGTTGTCGAAAAAGAAAACTCAAATACCATTAGCAATTGGTTAGATCAACCATTACGACATAGGGCACCCTGCCATCACGCCGCCAGTCTCGAGTTTCGTTTTGGAAATTGGAACTGCAGTGGAAAGCTCAAATCTAAACCATTTGCTTGGATCATCAAAATCATAATTTCTGCTAACAAATATTAATTTGTTTTACATAGAAGCAGCATCAGCAAGGAGGGAAAAAATAACACGCTACTGTAACTGAAATACTAGCAATACATGTTGATTGGATCATTTGCTTTGTACCAGCTAATTCGATTAGAAATAGAATTCTAGACAATACGTGCTCACATTTGAAATTAGAGGGCCGCATGTGCTTAGATGGGAAAAAATCGGTTGATCATTGTATAATTTTGTATGAGATTAAATTGTATTCATGGTATAACAATTTGACGGTTGGATCTAATTGATGCAAGAACTCCTAATGTAACAACTTGACAGGTGAGGTAAGTGTAATTTAAGATAAAAATTTTATAAGTGAGCGTATGAGGATAACAACATACAAAATAGGAGCGATTTTGATACAATAAGTTAAAGTGATGTGTTAACTTAATTATTCCGAGCATTTTTTTTATACAGATTCAATTTGTAAGTACCACTATACTATCACGGATTTGTATAACTGTATTTAAATTTTCATTCTAATAACTGAAAGTTACTATGTAGAAAATATTATATTTCGGTTTAGATTTAAGAAGGTGAAGTCATAAGAATCAAGATTATAATGTAATATCCGTAGGATTGCTATGTGATGGCGTATTGACATCGTGAAAAAAAACTTACCTAGCACTCATTAACCAAAACAACATACATTTGCGAAGTTGTTGCATCAAAATACTAAATTGTTAAATTAATATAATAGAACACACCCACTGACAAAATTGCTGCGATAGCGATGGCGTTCGTCGCTTTTCTGAAGAAATATGAGACGGGGAAAATAGACGGTTGTAGATGTGCGTCTAAATGTACTACGAGATAAGACATAGAAATTACCACTCTAACGTGGGGAAAGTCCTTTTATCAGGCGTACATTCACTCTTCTTCATTACATGTCAACTAAGTAAATAAATATTTTTTAAAAAAATTGATACAATAAATTAGTATGTAATATATTACCTTACAAATATGCACCTTCAAATCAAATTTGTTATTTTATTATAACTTGTAAAAATCAAATTTAAATAGATGCTATATTACATATTGAAAGCTATCATATTTTTTATTAAAGTTTTTCATAAATATTAAATTTACAATACAACGGATGTTTACCGACTCATGATAGTATCCCTCTCCCTCTAATGCGAGAAACGGTGGGAGAGGTGGGAGCCACGGTGTATCGGTTATTCGGGGGGGTCTCTGCAAGGCGCTCTACGTTACTAAACAAAGCGCTACACGTTCTATGGAGTAATATAGACGTTTACCTAGAGAGAAAAATATTTGGTCTATGCATGGACAAAATAAAAATGCCAGCCCATATATATTATTACAAATTTATAACATGCGACTGCCGATAAGCTCTTAAAATTGATAGATTAAACATAGCAACAAAAATAAGCTGATAAGAGAAAAACCTTTCGGAGAGTCAACTGTTAGTGCAGTAATTAAGGTAGTTAGCAAAATATATAATTGGAGAAAGATAATCTATAAAACCAGGCTGCCCAACGCAATTATCGGGCCGGCGCCTGGCCGGCCCTCAGTGCACGACAAGTCAAAAGATTCCTGGGCGTTTTGTTTTTTCCATTATATAAATATAAATAATAACAATGTTCCTCCCCGTTACGTCTAGAAAAAGGAAAAATTACGCATGAACGTCAACGACAACAAGTCGCTAGTTTCATATGGTACACAAATGCGTAGTACACTAGTACTTTGACAGCGGTTTCCATATATAACTCCATTGGAGTTGTATTTTTTCTCCAGGTCATCCATACGTTGATCAAGTACTCCCTCTGTCTCGAAAGTATCGTATAATTTTGTATTTGAGTAAATTGTATTCATGGTATATCAATTTGACAGTTAGGTCTAATTTGATACAAGAACTCCTAATGTAATAACTTGATAAGTGAGGTGAGTGTAATTTAAGATAAAAACATTATAAGCGAGCAAATAAGTATAACAACTTACAAAATGGGAGCGATTTTGATACAATAAGCTAAGTTAAGAAGTGATGAGTGATCTGATCAAATTAATCATGTTGTGGTCGATCGATGCAGTGTTCAACTACGATCCCATGATGCAAAATGTGGTGCAGGTGAACCGCCATGGTTGCTTCTGCCTCCATGTTGACGACCTAGCTAGGATTTTGGGTGGATGGGAAGGGCGACAAGAATTGGAACGGAGAAGGTGAGGCGACGGTGCGGCGTGCTGGCGGCGTGACACCGTCGCTTGTGCTGACGACCGGAATGGACGGAGCGGATGGAAACACAAAACGCCCAGCACTAGCTATTCAATGTGTTTTTACGGAATTGCCCCCCTCACATAGTAAAATAGAAAGGCAAATATGTCCGTTTTAATTTTACAATGAAATTAATTTAATTGGACAAACAAATTAATATATACCATTGGATTATTTATAGCGCCAGTTTATGCTTACAATATACCGTAAAAGTTCTCTTTTTAGAACTCCCTCCCTTTTCCCTTGGAGTAAAGAAGTTATCACAGTGTCCCCTCAACGAGAAAATGGGATTGCTTATATGGTATTTGATAAATTTTTATGATTCCCTTCTGTTAGTTTTTTACCATCCAACTTTGATCCAATATGGTCCAGACCTGATTCTACTCTTTACATATAAACCCTAAATTTCCATCCCCCTAGCTCCACGTCATCTCCCCCCTCACTGGCCGCGCTGCCATTGCTCCCATCTCTGCACCACCTCCATCCTCTGTCTGCTCTACCCCACACACCATCTCACCCTCCATATGGGCGTCCACAAGGACCACCGGTAGGACACATATGCCTTCTCCTTCCTTGACAGTGGCGATCCACACTATGAAAGGGATTGACTCAACACGATGAATGACATTGATCATGGAGCAGTACATATATAGGCCTCCACCTTCCATACTCTCTCCACAGATTTATAGAAACATTTATGGAAGTGGAGCCGAGAGAAAGGGAACAGACAGATTACATTCCAACACCACGCCCCCTCCCCCGCAGTCACGACGTCATGCTAGTGGACGTTGAGACTGGAGTGAAACTTGGTGAAGACCGGTGAAGGGAGTCCCTTGATGAAGATGTCGGCGTATTAAGAGGAGGTGGGTACATGTAGGACCCGAATTCCGCCCATGGCGACCTTCTCCCAGACGAAGTGGAGATCAATCTCAACATGCTTGGTCCGTTGGTGTTGCACAGGATTGGAGGAGGTAGACTGCACTCACATTGTCGCAGTAGACCAAGGTGGCCTTGGGAGGAGGCGAGTGAAGCTCATGGAGGAGTTGGCAGAGCTAGGTCACTTTGGCGACCGTGTTGGTGATGGCCTGGTATTCGGCCTTCGCACTGGAGCGGGAGACCATGACTTGGTGCTTGGAGGACCAGGACACCAAGTTGTCACCAAGGAACACAGCGTAGCCTGAAGTGGAACATAGTGTGTTGGGGCAGCCGGCCCAGTCGGAGTAGACAACAAGGTCTACCGTGGTGGAATGCTGGATTTGCAGTCCTAAGTCCATCGTGCCTCAAATGTACTAGAGAATCCTTTTGAGGGCATTGTGGTGAGGCTCGCGAGGATCATGCATGTGGAGGCACACTTGTTGGACTACGTAGGCGATGTCAGGGCGGTGAAGGTGAAGCTGAGGTAGATGGTGTTGGTGCCGCATCGGAGGATGAAGAGGGAAGTGTTGGACATGGTCTTCGAAAACTCGAGCATCTGGAGGAAGGAAGCAAACTAGCTGTACCAGGAGCGGGGTGCTTGCTTAAGACCATACAAGGACTTGTTGAGGCGACACACCATATCGTGGTGGGAGCTATCGACGAACCCAGGTGATTGGATGCAGTAGACTGTCTCCTGAACTGTCCCTGCAGGAAGGCATTCTTGACGTCCAGTTGATGGATGGGATAGTCCCTAGAGACTGCCAAGTTAAGGATGATGCGAACGGTGGCGGGCTTCACAACGGGACTGAATGTCTCATTGAAGTCGATGTCGGGACGTTGTATAAAGCCGCGGAAGACCCACCGAGCCTTGTAGCGATCGAGGGAGCCATCAGGTTGGAACTTGTGCTTGAAGATCAACTTGCCAGTGACAACATTGACGCTTGGGGGATGCAAGATGAGCTCCCATGTGCGGTTGGCGAGGAGGGCGGATAATTCCTTTTCTTTGGCGGAGCGCTAATGTGGATCGGCGAGGGCGACCCTGTATATCCAAGGAACTGGGGAAAGGGTGGCTGCATGGAGGTTGAGCCGATCAGGTGCCTTGCGGATGTCGTGCTTGCCTCGGGTTGTCATGGCATGGTCGTTGATGATGGGAGAAGCACCGAGTGTGGACGGCAGTGGCGGTGCACCGGGAACACGGGTAGATCGTGGTCGAGTGGGGACGGCTGTGGAGGCTGACCTAGACAGCCTGGTTGGTGATGGGGCGGCCGACCCAGACGAGTGGGTGGCTGTAACGTCCCGCCTCCACGAGGCCGGGCCCGCTTACATCTAGCAGCTTAAATAGGACATAGACTGCCCTCACAAACCAACACTAGTCTTTTCTGCGCACTTTGTCCTCACTCGTGCGCACCCGGGAAGACTTCCCGGTCGGTCACCCATCCCTAGATTTCTCCAAGCCAAGCACGCTTAACTTTAGAGTTCTTTGAAGATGGGCTTCCGGAAAAGAAGTTGCAACTTGTTGGCATGAGTATCCTATCAATCCTATTATGCCTTGGGTCGGGGTGTTACAGGCCAAGAGAGGGAGTTCCTGGCTTGGGGTTGATCGACGAGGACGTCGATCTCTTAAGGGGGTGAGGATGTAACACCCCGACCCAAGGCATAATAGGATTGATAGGATACTCATGCCAACAAGTTGCAACTTCTTTTCCGGAAGCCCATCTTCAAAGAACTCTAAAGTTAAGCATGCTTGGCTTGGAGAAATCTAGGGATGGGTGACCGACCGGGAAGTCTTTCCCGGGTGCGCACGAGTGAGGACAAATTGCGCAGAAAAGACTGGTGTTGGTTTGTGAGGGCAGTCTATGTCCTATTTAAGCTGCTAGATGTAAGTGGGCCTGACCTCGTGGAGGCGGGACGTTACAGTGGCCGGCATAGGTGAGTGGGCAGCCGTCTGAGCCAAAGACGTGGGGGCAGGCCCAAGTGAGGAAGAAGCAACCGACCCAGGCAAGTGGGTGACCAGCCTGGGGGAGTGGGGAGCAGCAGCTGACCGAAGCGAGTCAGCGGTCGAGGATTGCTGTGGGGAGGGGCCTCCATGCAGGCCGGCTTGCTCAAGGCTGGCCAACCGTGCTGGCCAGGCAGCCGAATTGGCCGCCAGCAGAGGGGCGGCAGGGGTCGCTAGACGCCGTTGATGAGCACCAATGGCGGCTTGCACAGGAGCTAAGAAATCCTCCAAAAAATCGAGATCAGCTGCACTTGTAGAGTTAGCGGGGACCTCGGCAAAATTGGAAGGATTGTTCGTCAAACACAGCATGCCTAGAAATGATGACTCTACTAGAGATAGGATTAAAACACCGATACCCTTTGTGGTGGTGTGGATAGTCGAGGAATACACACACATGGTGGAGCGGGAGGGGGGGGGCGGTGGCGGAGAGATGTGGATAGCATTTGCAACCGAAGACTCATGGGTGTATGTATGTGAGGTGAAATCCGTAAAGGGCAACGAAGGGTGTGTGATTCTGAAGTGTTTTGGTGAGATGTTGGTTGATGAGGAGGGTGGTGGTGTGGAGGATCTCAACCCACAAGGCGTCGGGGAGACAGGCTTGGAATGGGAGGGAGTGAACAATGTTGCTGAGGGAATGGAGGATGCACTCAGCTCTACCATTTTGAGGGGAGGTGTGAGGACAAGACATGCAGAGATGAACACCGTTGGTGAGGCAGAAGGTGTGGGTGATGGAGTTATCAAACTCTCGGCCATTGTCACATTGCGGAGAATTGAGTTTTGACATAGGCAAAAAATTGTGTCAGGGTGGAGAAGGTGTCGGATTTAAAGCGAAGCGAGAAGGTCCAAACAAAGTGAGAACAATCATCAAGAATGACAAGATAATATTTAAAACTCAAAATGTTAACGACAGTGGAGGTCCATAAATCACAATGAATTAACTCAAAGTTGACCCAAGCCATAGTTATAGAATTGGCAAAAGGAAGATGGACAGGTCATCCAAGCTAACAAGCATGGCAAAGTCTAGGGGCTCTCCTTTGTCATGGCAAAGTCCAGGGGCTCTCCTCTGGACAGGGGCATGATGGAGGCGAGGCGAGCAAGCGCATCGTGACCAAGGTTGTCACGCCCCGATTTTCGATCGGGATTAAAAATCGTTAAATAATACATTTTTTCAGAAATTTAATAAAAATTAAGAGTAATTAATCAAATGAAATTAGCAAGGAAATCAAAATTTTCCTTTAAAAATTATGGCCGGCAATATTTTTGTAATATTCCCCATGCCCTAAAGTACTCTCCAAAATTTTTCGTGAATTTTTGGAGCTAAAGAAATAATTTTAAAGTCACAAAGTTCATTTAACTGATTAAATTAAAGGAAAAACAAATTAAAAAGTGTCCCCTTTGTTTTGGGCCGTTTTTGGCCGAAAATTCTCCTTTCTCTCCCTTCGGCCTAGTTTGGCCCGTTGGCCGCGCCCGCACCTCCCTTCCCTCTCTCGGCCTGGCCCAAGCCGCCCGCGCCCGCCCCTTCTCCTTCCCGGGCCGGCCCGAGGCCGTGGCCCAAGGCCGCCCGAGAGCTGCCGCTTCGCCCGCACCGCCTGTGCCGCTGCCGCGTGGGTCCCGCAGCCGAGACCATCAGCCGCATCCGGCCGCCGCCGCGCCGCCCGCGCCGCCGCGAATCCCGGCGGGATTCCCGGCTGCCGCCCCGCTCGGCCCCTCCTATTTATTGCCCCCCCGAGGCCTCCTCCTCGCTTTTCCCTCCGCCGCCGTCCCCAAACCCTAACCCTAGCGCCGCCGCCGACGCCGCCGTTTCCGCCGCCGGTGAGTACCGCCACCGCCCCCTTTTTCCCTCCCGCCCGTGCGCCGCCGCTCCGCCGCCGCCCGTGCGCTGTCGCCTTATGCCGTCGCCCGCGTGCGCCGGCAGCCGCATCCGGCCGCGGCCACGCCGATGCTTCCCGGCCGCGCCTCCGGCCGGCCTCCGTCATCGTTGCAGCCCGGAGAGCTCCTCTCTCTCCCGTTTTTCCTTTTTCTTCCCCACGGTGCGCCGCCGCCGCCACAGCGCCTCCGCCGCCCTCGCGTCGCCGCCTCGCGCCACCTCCCTAGCCACCAGCGCCTCGCGCCGCCGCGCCCTCGTCGTCGGCTACCGCCGGTGGCAGCCCGTCGTCGCACCGCCACAGCCGTGCCCTGGCCGGTTCGGCCCACCTCCCTCCGGCCCAGCGGCTGTTGGGCCGATTGGCCCACCTTCTCGTGAAAAGTCTGTTTCACGTCCCTCCCAGCCCTTTCTCCTCTATTGGGCCGTCGGCCTATTATCCTTTCTTCACACAAAAGTCTACTCTATGTCCCTCGGCCCTTTTAACTTTTTCCGAGGAAGCCCAGTTCACCTCCTCAGGTCTAGTTTACCTTCTTTCCCTCCCCAGTTCGCCGACACTTGTGTTGCCGACACGTGGGGCCCCTTTGTTTAATCCGGTCCTCACCTTGACCACGTGGCCACCCGTGGCTTCGCCATGTTGGCGTCCACGTCGGCGCTACCTTCTCCCTTCCGTCCGCAGTGGCCGCCTCGTCAGCGCAATAAATCAATTTAATTTCTAGAAATTCATTGAAATGGCTCAAAACTTCTAAAATTCATATCTAATTCATACGAACTCCAAATTGAGCCATTCAACTTGAAAAATTCATCTAAAATTGAGCTCTACATGTTTGTTTACTTCTTATGTACTGTTCACTTGGTTTTTATTAGAGTTTTTCCTCGTTTTGCGTGCCAGCGTGTAGATTCCGCTGTTTTGGAAGTTCGTGCTCGCGAGGAAAGAGTCCGGAAGATTGTTTGAAGAAGCAAGGCAAGTCACACATTCCCCTTGAGCATGTTGTACCTATTTTACGAAATGTTTTACGTTTGCAAATAAAGTGCATGTTTTGCTAATTACATGGGAATAGGGTTTACCTATCCGTTCGCTTGTGCCATGTTTACTTGTTAACCGTCCTTTGTTAACCTTGGGTGATAATCTGACTAGCGTGAGTCACTTATGTTGACTTTGCTAGAATTATATATGCTTAGCCATGCTTAATTACCACTAGCTCATTTAATGGGATAATTACACTGTTTACAATTAGCTTCTAACGAGCAGTTCGCTCGAGACACCCGACCATGTTTTATTGGTTGTAATTATCCAACTAAAATATGACTTAATGGTGGGCTGTGGGTGCATGGTTTTGCTGGTCGCACCCATGGCAATTAAGGACCGGTTCATGGGAAACCCTGGAAGAATAACAGTGCTTACCACAAGCAAGAATGGGCAACTGCTGGACTCGTAGCATAGCTCTTTCCTAGCCGACGTTCCCCGGAAAGGGTGGGCGTGATGGAGTTGAGTCGGCCGGGGATATACCGGTTGCTTGGCTACCGGATTCACCAAGGCACGAGGGGGGGCTGCCCACTGCCTTTTGAGGGGTGGGGGCGAAACCTGCGGTGTGGTGCGCTTGGTTAGGAGGAGTTAAGCGAAAGGTCTTGTCACGATTTCCCCCTTTGCAGTATCGTGGTGATACTTCGGGGCATGGTAACATGTGTGGAATCGTGTCTTGTGGGTACAGTTGCGCACCTCTGATCAGAGTAAAACTATTCGAATAGCCGTGCCCGCGGT
>BDMV01000010.1:7351696-7378855 GCA_008326285.1 Oryza officinalis
CCCCTCTCCGCCCCATGCAAATGGTAGTTCAAGATGAAGTTTCCATAGCTGGGTGGAAGCAATGCAAGGATGAAATCAGTTGCCAACGCTTGGTCAAGTGGGAAGCCAAGCTTCTCCAACCTCTGAGTGTGACCAACCATTTTGATCACGTGTGGTCCAACAGGTGCACCCTCTGCTAGCTTGGATTCAACAAAAGCCTTGGACACATTGAACCTTTCAGTCCTGGCTTGAGTTTCGAACATCTCATTAAGCGCCACGATCATATCACGCGCACGATGGTTGTTATCAAACTGCATTTGCAGCTCTGGTTCCATACAAGCAAGCATTAAGCAACTCACTTCAAGATCAGCATCTAATGCTCTCCTGTAAGCGGTTCTATCAGCAGCAGGTGCATTCTCATCAGGCTCTTCAGGTACTGGGGTGTCTAGAGCATGTTCCTTTTTCTCAGCCCTGAGAACAATTCTCAGATTGCGAATCCAATCCGCATAGTTTGTTCCATTCAACTTATCTTTCTCAAGAATTGAACGCAAAGTAAATGGTTGCTTAGTGCTACAATAAAAGTAATGCAAAATACTAAGACAAAGTATCCATGATAGAGTAAATCATATTCTGAATAAAATCTACTCCCACTAAAATCAATATCCCTCAATTGAAATTTAGTGATTCAATACCCACAACTAACAAGTCGACTAGTGAGCTTTAGCATCACCGCTAGAAGACATGGTAGATCGGTAAGCAACTCCTTGCTAATCATATCAAATATGACTCTTGTTGTTGGATAGCATCTCTATGCTTGTGTTACCAACGACTCATGCTCCAAGGTCCCTAACCGTTAGGATGACCTCATCTAAGCAACCAAACCTTATGTAGTAAGTATCCAATACGAACTTGTCTAGTCAAGGAAAATCAGTGGCACCCTAATTTCATAGACCCACCACCGAATGTACAAGACTTATGACAATGCAAGGCTTGGGGGAGCATAAACACTTAAACATTGCCGAGGGATCGTTCTACTTCATTACCACATATGTAAACAAAAACATGATCACGTGAAAGTAGAACATAATAGTAAGAACGACATCATCACAGATTTATGACTTGGTATAGCCCATTGTCACTTAGGGGATCTCCATCTCCATCAATCTGTTCATCATGGTGATCGCCATCTCCATGATCCATGTACGCCGTCCTCTAGTGATGAGTCCACCATAACTATCCATCACTAACGCAAGGTAGTGAATAAAATTACATAGTCGCGGATTCATCACAAATTGGCACGCAGGCCATTACATCAGGTGGACAATATCTATGTGGCTCCAGCCATATTGTCACAATCACGACATGCAAGCCATGAATTAATTACATACATGCATCACATACACATATACACATACGGGCTATACCAGTCATGAATTCTTGTAAAACAGAGTTACCCGAATCCGTCGTCTAAAATTGCAGGGGCAAAAACTCTATTTTCCAAGAGGTTTTTCACGATTCTGAAATCAGCGAAACCGCCGTTTTTCGCGATTCTGAAATCAGCGAAACCGTCGTTGGCAGTTTTCTCTCTCTTCAAAATTTTGTTTTCTACGCCCCTACGTGGAAATTTTCTCAATCCGAGTTACAGTTCAAAAGTTACGGTTGTTTTACCGAACAACACATGCGCCCGGTGCCCGGTAGTAGATCCCATCTATCACCGTCGTGCATCACATGCGCCTGGCACCTAACCTAGGGTTTGATTTGATCAATCCGATTGATCTCAAACTCGCCATGAATGGATTTACATGTATCACTTAACTCGGATGGCGGAATTCCGACCGGTACGAGTAGATCGTTACAATACCAACACGGCAAGATGACGAACCAAGGTTAAAGACTCATCTACAACCGTGCATATCACCATATGCATAAAACCGAACCTATAACGAGGCAGTAACCGCTCTGATACCACTGTAAGGTTATGAGGTTGCTACGCTAGCCGACAAATCAAAAATTTTCTACCTCATAAACCAAGATCGACTGCTAGTTACAGGTTACGGGATTACCACTAGACGCGCAGATGCAGCGGAGACGACTGTGCAGTTGCGTGGTCGTCCGTCACACGTCCGTCCTTCGCTCGCGAATCATCCCTTGTGCGGCTCGTCCTTGTGCTCCAGATGCAGCACCTCCGAGGAATCTCACACGTACGGGGAGGAAGCGATGCGCCTCCGGATTGCTAGGTCCGCGAAGAGCGCTAGGCGTGAGCGTGAGGGGGCGCGACGGCTGCTGGCAAGGGAAGTTAATTGCCCTAGCCTCGCGCCCACCCCTTGCTTATATAGGCATCCTGGTGTGCCTCGAGTTGGAGGCCCATCAGCGACCCTAAACCTAGTCTAATTCGGGTCCAACCCGAATTAGGCTTCCAGGCCCTTAAGCGTGCGACCCTATGGGTTCACGTACATATAGACATGGCCCGAATACTCCTACTCGACCAATAGTTGACAGCGGCCTCTAGCAAGACATCTCAACTCCTATGCGTACGCAAAGATCAAATCAGACGAACCACCACAATACCATATACATGTTATTCCCTTGCCTCTCGATATATGGTTCACTCATAGGTTAACACTTAACCTAAGCATGGCCATGCATTTGTTGATCCAATCATTAGAGTGATCCAGTGATATCTCTCTCACGTGGAGAGGGACAATTTCCATCTTGATTGTTTATGTCTCATAGCATGTTTCCTGACAAACCCGAAGACCACCTTTATAACTACCCAGTTACGGAGTAGCGTTTGATAGTCCCTAAGTAAGTCGTTTCACATCTTGAGCACATACAACAATCTCAGGTCTAAGGACATAACGTATATGTTGTGTATAGAGACAATTCTCACGTCGGGTCAGTCCAGCTCACACGTCATACATGCGCCCACATTATTAGTTTGACATCTCTATGTCCATGACTTGTGAAACGTAGTCATCAACTAATAATGTGCTGATCTAATATTCATGTGTGTTACTACACGAACTCCGATCAGGGACAAGTTTAGAATAGCCATACATGTAAAAGAGTTTCACAAACAATTCACATAACTGTTGATCAATACAAGTTGTCTTTAATGGATATTCAATAAACACATAAATATATCATGGATACAATCGTAGCATCATCATCTCTATGATTACCTCTAGGGCATACTACCAACAAATCCCTGCTTGTGAATCGAAGAACACAAACAAGAACAAAAAAGATTGCAACCAAAATTACAGATGAATGATTAAGCTCACAAGTTGAGGTCTTACAGACCGATCTAGCGGCGAAATTGTTCTTGACAGATTAATCTAAGCAAAACCCAAAAACTAAAGATGGCGATGGCTTATGATATATGGAGTTTAGGGTCCTGCAAGCACCCCTTGACGCAAGCCTAATGGGCTCCAACATGACACATGGCCCAAAGGCCCAAATACGGCGTCGCAGCGCCGGAACAGATTCTGAACGTCAAATTGTTTTGTCAATTCCTGATGAATCGTAATGAATTTAGACATGGGACCAGAACCATTGGAAAGGTTATCTTCTTAGCTTTCCATCCATATAAAGAATGCCCCAATCCGAGCACGTATGCAACCTGGGCGCCTGTTTTAGTGCAGACTGGTCCTGGACTCCGAAACGGACTCGAAGTCGACTTGGTTTGGACCTCCACCTTGACTTGAACGTCCTCGCTGATCCTCCACGACTCTAAGGCCCTCTCTAAGTGTTTCCTTGTCCTCTTCATTGTTTCTAATCATAATATAATCATTAGGTAGTAATCTATTCTCAAAATCATATAAAGAAGAACTTAGGAACGAGCTCACCTCTAAATTCAATTGTCGTGTGCGAGCTCTTGTGATTGGACCTTGAATGATCAATGGAGGATTGTTGTGTATATCTGAAGGAATAATGTCTGCATCATCCTCCCCCTCTTGAATTGAAGTCGTCCTCGACTCAAGCTCATCTTCTTCTCTCAAGTATGGCTTCAAATCTGAAATGTTAAACGTGGGACTAACCTCAAACTCGGGTGGCAACTCAAGTTTATATGCATTATCATTAATCCTCTCAACAGTTTTGAAAGGACCATCAGCTCTAGGCATCAACTTAGACTTTCGCAATTCTGGAAATCTATCCTTTCTCAAGTGCAACCAAACTAAACCACCCGGTTCAAGCTTCACTTCTTGCCTACCTTTGCTACCAGCAATTCTATACTTTGCATTCATCTTTTCAATGTTGTGCTTAGTTGTCTCATGCATTTTCAACATAAAATCAGCAAGTGCGTTAGCATCATTGTGAACCCTCTCAC
The DNA here is from genome assembly GCA_008326285.1 of Oryza officinalis. Taxonomy (NCBI): domain Eukaryota; kingdom Viridiplantae; phylum Streptophyta; class Magnoliopsida; order Poales; family Poaceae; genus Oryza; species Oryza officinalis. Next base: position 7,356,006 of record BDMV01000010.1, read on the forward strand.
TAGTAGGTAAAGGCAAAATATCAATAGGAGCACGGGGCTTGAAACCATACACTACCTGAAAAGGACTTACCTCGCATAGCCAGTTAGCTCTAAACACAAATCCATCATTGATCACAAATTTATTCCAAGTACGTCCCTCTTTACAATTCAACATCACTTCTTTAAATTCAGGATCAAGCGCATATTGTTCTTTAATTGATTCAAGTCCAAAAATCCGACAATCAAGTTGGGACAACAAAGTATAACGTCTAGACAAATCATCAGCAATCAAATTATCTTTCCCTTTCTTGTGTTTGATGACATAAGGAAAAGATTCAATAAATTCAACCCATTTAGCATGTCTACGATTCAAATTATTTTGAGAGCGAAGATACTTAAGCGATTCATGATCAGAATGAATAACAAATTCTTCAGGCTACAAATAATGATGCCACGTCTCTAAAGAACGTACAAGAGCATACAACACCTTACCATACGTGGAATAATTCAAAACAGGGCCATGCAACTTCTCGCTAAAGTATGCAATAGGTTTACCATCTTGCATCAAAACACCCCTAGGACAACTCCACTAGCATCACATTCTAACTGAAAAGTCTTACCAAAGTTTGGAAGTTGGAGCAAAGGTGCGTGTGTAAGCTTGTCCTTCAAAGTGACAAAAGACTCCTCCTATGTTTTTCACCAATGGAAGACCACCGCTTTCTTCGTCAACTCATTCAAGGGTGCAACAAAGGTGCTGAAATATTTGACGAAGCGGCGATAGAATCCTGCAAGACCAAGAAAACTTTTCACCTGTGTGATGGTTTGGGGAACCGGCCAACTCTTAATGGCTTCAATTTTTGTCTCATCCACCTCAATTCCCTGTGGAGTAACAACATAGCCAAGAAAAGAGACTCGTTCCGTGCAAAAGATGCACTTATCAAGCTTAGCAAACAAACGTGCATCACGTAAGGCATTAAAAATAGCACGTAAATGATCTAAGTGTTCATCCAAAGACTTGCTGTAAATCAAGATGTCATCAAAGTAGACTACCACAAATCGTCCAATAAACGGCCTTAAAACCTCATTCATTAAGCGCATGAAAGTACTAGGGGCATTAGTCAAACCAAAAGGCATTACTAACCACTCATACAATCCAAATTTGGTTTTGAAAGCTGTTTCCATTTATCTCCAAGTTTCATTCTAATTTGGTGGTATCCACTACGCAAGTCAATCTTTGTGAAAATTATAGAACCACACAACTCATCAAGCATGTCGTCTAACCGAGGGATAGGATAACGATACTGAATAGTAATATTATTAATGGCTCTACAATCAACACACATTCATCAAGACCCATCTTTCTTAGGAAAAAAAATTACAGGCACTGCACAAGGACTAAGGCTTTCACGTACATACCCGCGGTCCAAAAGATCTTGGACTTGCCACTGAATTTCCTTAGTCTCCTCGGGATTGGTTCGATAGGCGGCACGGTTTGGCAATGTTGCTCCTGGGATCAAATCAATTTGGTGCTCTATCCCTCTCATAGGTGGCAATCCCAGGGGTATCTCAGCTGGAAAAACGTCCTCATACTCCTGCAAAAGGTTAGTGATAGTAGGAGGTATCGAGCTAGCAATATCATCAAGAGAAAACAAAGCTTGTTTGCATATCAAGGAATAGCAAATATCATCAGCAGAAATTTCAGCAATGTCACATTTTGTTGCAAGCATAACACCACCCTTCAATTTAATTCCCTCGGCCTTAGAATTAGGTGAAGGCTTAATCCTTTTTAGGTGGAAAAATAGATTTAGCAACTTGCTGATTTTCAGATTCATTAAGTTTCAAACTAGCAGCTCGTTCTTTATCAGCTTCTACAATTTCAGCAGAGGTTAATGGAACCAAAGTAATTTTCTTTCCTTTATACATAAAACTGTATCTATTACTTCTACCATGGTGTGTAGCATCATTATCATGTTCCCAAGGACTACCCAACAAAAGTGAACAAGCTTGCATAGGAACCACATCACAATCAACAGAATCAGCATATGAACCAATGGAAAACGAAACTTTGCAAGATTGTGTTACCTTTGCTTTTCCAGAATCATTTAACCACTGAATATGGTATGGATGTGGGTGTGGGCGTGTGGTCAAACCAAGCTTCTTGACCAAGTCACAACTCACCAAATTATTGCAGCTACCTCCATCATTGATGTCACGTGCACGACGGTAGTTGATGATGAAGAAAATCTGGAACAAATTATGGCGTTGCAACCTCTCAGATTGCTATACCTGCGTGCTAAGCACCCGCTGTACAATAATGTTCATGTAGGCCGCTGTGTCCTCACGCCCAAAGAATTCGCCATCCTCAGCATCAACTGCGTCCTCCTCTTCTTCTTCATCATCTTCAACATCGAAGGTGCTGATATAGCCATCTTCTGTGGCAATGTATGCTCGTTGACTAGGACAATCTTTCTACACATGGCCAAATCCTTGGCAGCGGTGGCACTGTATGTTTGGAGTGCGTCCCGTCGAAGCGACGGATGAAGCAATCTTAGCGGGTACCTGCGAAGGACTTTTACCTGAATCTGCTGGTCGTGGTGGAGTTGGTTTTGGCACTGCAGAAACTCCGGATGCAGCTGCAGCTGGTTGCTTGTTCGCTGGAGGGGATGTCCGGAAAGAGGTGGCCTTGGTCGGCCCCAAAGGTGGCGTCGTGCGCGGAGTGTACGTACTTGCCTTGTTCTTGCCCTGCTGATCACGCCCCTGCAATTCCTTCTCTGCAAGCATAGCAAACTGAAACAACTGGTTGACAGTGTTAAATTCCTTATAATAAACTATGTTTTGGATTTCAACCCTCAAACGCGAATAAAAACGACAAATGGCATCCTCGATCCCCTCCACAATGCTACAGCGCATTAATCCCTTTGGTAGCTCACCGTAGTAATCCTGTACAGATTTATCCCCTTATTCTAAACGCATCAGTTTCTTGCGTAACACTCTATGATAGGATGGAGGAACAAATCTATCGCGCATAGCTACTTTAAGTTCTTCCCAAGTAGTAGGTAAAACACCCTCGGCAGCTAACCCAGTCCACCAAATGATAGCAAAATATTTAAACTCACTACTGGCTTGTCGAACTCTATGTTGCTCTGGCATAAGATGGGCACTAAATTTTTGCTCTACTGTCATCTCCCAATCAAGATATTTCTTAGCATCATAATAACCCGAAAAGGTAGGTATTTTAAACTTAACCTTAGCATAAGGATCATCGGCACACGATTATTATTATTATCATTACCTTGTTGTTGGTGGTGTTGAGCGCCACCCATACCTGTCATGTTGAAGCAAAGACGACGTCGTAACCGTGCTTGTCGTGTAGCTTGTTCATCTACATTGCCATTGGAATCGTACACCGTGTCTTCTGGATGTCCACTGGTGTTGTTGCCGTTCACTTCCTCATTGGATGGTTGTCGTGTCTCCAACGCAGCAACCCAATCACTTAGCGTAAACACCCGCTTGTCCAACCTCTCCATATGTTTGCCAAGGTCGAGTTTAATGATGGCTTCTTGGACAGCCCTTGTGACTGCCTCCGTCATCTCTTTATGAGCATTTTCTACAACAGTTCGTAGTTGCTCTTGACTGACACAGTCAGCAAAATCCTTGGGCGTCGTCTCCTCATCGTCACCTGCCATTGAAACACCAAAACAGCAACAAATGGTGAAAGTTATCCCTAATAATCTACTATGCAGGTGTAGTGGTGCCTCTCAACAACTCAGCAATATGGAGCACCTTAGCAAGCCCTTATAAGGTTCTTACCAACAAAGCAAAGGATAACCGGAAGGCGTAGTCAGCGATTGCAAGGATCAAGAACCTATGCTGTCCAGAAGTAATATGTAGAGCTAGGAAGGCCAAATATATGTGAGTGGTACACAATCCAATGACAGATAGTAATGCTGAATAAAAAATCCCAAGTCACTTGCCCTCAGTTGCTGGTCTACTCGTGTCCTAGACAATAGTGGTAACAATGATGGCACAAAGGAATATGACACTAGTAAACAGCTAGGAAAGACGGACAGGCAAGCTTCGGTGAGTTTCAGCAAAAACAGCAAAACCGCAAGGCTGATAAGCTCAACAGAGCACGTCGTGAGCTCGAGGCACTAGTGGAAATCAACTTTTCTTTTTTTTTATTTTTCTTTTATTTTATTTTTCTTTTCTTTTTTTATTTTCCAGGAGCACGAAAATAGGCACACCACAAAGTTACAGCTCAATCGGAGTTGATATGTGGCCTATGGAATTTTCTGGAACCACTATTAAGAAAGTGCAGAAACTTGAGAGCTCGAACAGACAATTTTGCAAGCCAAATTTCGGAATTTTGATTTCACCAAACCCAACAAAGGCGGGGGGAAATGGATGTAAATTTTTTTTCTCTTATCCGAAAAGTTAAATTTTGCCTGATTCTGAGTCCGTGTGCAAAAGTTATGACTGTTTGAAGTTGGGGCTTTTGACTAGGTTTTCCAGAGGGGATATAACCTAATTGGTTTTGGCGGTGGAGATAGATATGGTGGTAGCGGAGTTTGGGAAGGTGTTTTGGTGTTGCATGGTGATCTTGGTAAGTGTTTATGATGGTGGAAATGGTTTCTCAAAGGATGAACCCTAACAAACAGGGTGAAGATGGTGGCGGCTAGGGTTACAAAGGAAAACACACGACTAGACTAAAACACGAACTAAACCAGCGACAAGAACTTAAACTAGGACTCAAAATCAACACCACGGACTCTGAAAAGGATCGTGCAAAGGCTAAACACGGTCTCGGTTAAGGAGAGACTATCGACTATAATTTTTTTTGGCTTTTCTGTAGACTCTAGGATAACGGCGAAATCAAAAACTAAACTAGGGTGAAGAAACTGAGCGAACCTGACGGTGAACCTAGAGCTCTGATACCACTTGTGGACAAGGGTTCCCAATCTTTCGAAAGGTTCTGATAATCAACGATTTATTGGAGTCGCGACACAAATCAATCCGGCTTCTTGAACTAGCACGTTCCCGAGCCCCGCAATCGCAGCACCACGTCTCCTCTGGTTATCAACCGTACCGAAACCCGGTTGACCTCACCAAGAAGGCTATTCCCTGCTTGCGAATCAAAGAACACAAACAAGAACAAAAAAGATTGCAACCAAAATTGCAGATGAATGATTAAGCTCACAAGTTGGGGTCTTACAAACCGATCTAGCGGCTAAATTGTTCTTGACAGATTAATGTAAGCAAAACCCAAAAACTAAAGATGGTGACGGCTTCTGATATATGGAGTTTAGGGTCATGCAAGCACCCCTTGACGCAACCCTAATGGGCTCCAACACGATACACGACCCAAAGGCCCAAATACGGCGTCACAGCGCTGGAACAGATTCTGAACGTCAACTTGTTCGGTCAATTCCCGATGACTTGCAACGAATTTGGACATGGACCAGAACCATTGGAAAGGTTATCTTCTTAGCTTTCCATCCATATAAAGAACGCCCCAATCCAAGCACATATGCAACCTGGGAGCCCGTTTTAGTGCAGACTGGTCCTGGACTCCAAAACGGACTCGAAGTCGACTTGCTTTGGACCTCCACGTTGACTTGAATGTCCTCACTGATCCTCCATGACTCTAAGGCCCTCTCTAAGTGTTTCCTTGTCCTCTCCATTGTTCCTAATCATAATATAATCATTAGGTAGCAATCTATTCTCAAAATCATATAAAGAAGAACTTAGGAACGAGGTCACCTCTAAATTCAATTGTCATGCGCGAGCTCTTGTGATTGGACCTTGAATGACCAATGAAGGATTGTTGTGTATATCCAAAGGAATGATGTCTGCATCAAAACCTTAGCCCTTAGCATGACTGGAATCCATTAGAAGCATGAGTAGTGTGAGCAACCCTAGGTATGACTTCAATATTTTATTCGCGCATATATGATTGTTGTTTGAATATTGGTTTTTCTCGCGTATTATAGAAGTTGTGTATCGGTTAGTTGTGACGCAACGTCTGCACCTTCCAGGAGGTGAAGGTTGATCAAGATTATATCAAGAATAAGGACTATCCTGAGCAGGCAAGTCATCACTAAACCTTGAGCATGTTGAACCAATTTGCGAACTTATTTTGGATTTAAAATAAAGTTTGCATCCTATATAAATATATGTGAATGTCCTACCTTGCTGTATGCCATGCCTTTGATATTGATTATCCATGCAAATCTTTGTCATCCATAATATCGTGTATTTTTGGTTGATACTTGTCAATGCTTAGCCATGCTACTTTAGAATTATGCATATTCATATTTATCAAAATGCTTTATGTTCGGGCAACTACCTTTGGGAAGGTGGTTGAGATGTGGCATGTGGAGACATGAGCGCCACATTGCCATGACATTGATGACATAATTTGTGAAAGAAAAAATAAAACTAAACAACCGTTTTCGACTAGGGCGGCTGAAGGACTTGGGTGGTGTCCGATAAAGGCAAGTGCCGACCCTGTTCAGTTAAGGACCAAGCCAAGAAGCTAAGCATGAAATGATTCCCGTACAACCGTACTTCTTGAATGGGTATAGACCTAGCGGAGTAAATAGCCGAGTGGTCTTCTTGATGTGTATGAGAGGTGGGGGCCTACGGTGGGGTCGCCATCGGTAGGACCGCCATGTGTAAACCCAAACTTAATTACAACTTAATGCATGTGTAAGTCTTCCCTCCTCGGGAGCGTCAGAACTTCTCTCACTGCTAGAAACTTGTGACGCCTAGAGTGCATGAAGATGCAAGTTCCTGGAGCGGGTACTGCTAATGTGAGGTTATTGAAATGCTTTGCCGTGACGTGTCTCATGTGTTGGGACGAGGCTCATGCGTTGGGCAGTCGCGGAGTATGGATAAAGTGTACATCCACTGCAGTGTGAGTAAATCAAATCTATTCGAATAGCCGTGCTCGTGGTCATTGAGCACCGGGACATGTATTACACTTGGCTAGACTCTAAATTCTTAAATTGATTGGGATGGGATAGTGCACGATGATTTTTATGCTGGTGGATCCACTTCTCGGAAGGCGAGAAGGGGTAGACCCCAAAAAACCATGACGACCCAATGACGGGAAGCTATCCTTGGGATCACAATGGATGATGGACAGAACCGTCATTGATTAATGAACTATGGTATTAAAATTTGATTAGTCTATGATAGATCTTAGGCTTGCGAAAAGATTTACAAAACTGGCTTTACGCAAAAGAAACTGAAGCCATTCCTTGGAATACCCTCTATCATATGCATTATTGTTGTAGTGGCTTGCTGAGTACGGTTGGTACTCACCCTTGCAATTTACAACTCAACCAGAAGTCGGAGATGACGCTTCGAAGGATCCATATGCCTACTACCAGGAGGTTGCTGACGACAATGGCGCTCAGTAGGTCTTAGTTACGGTCGTTGCCTGTGGCAATGGCGTTGCTGTCGCCTCTAATCCGATGCCTTATCTATTTTTGCTTTTGGATGTATTCCGGACCGTTTGGTCCCCCTGTTCTAAGACTATTGCCTTCGGGCCTATTATTGTAATAATTTGCACTCGACGCTTGTGTATGCGCATTTGGTGTTTCAACTATGAGTTCGTGTGTACCAGACTACTGGATCCAGGGAAATGGTATAGTGTACACGAATGATTCCTGTTGTAAAAATAGGGGTCCACAAAAGAACAAAATGTTGGCGAAACATCGGTGGACTCATGGCAGTGTGAGATGGAGTGAGTTTGTGGCTTGCGTGCCGACTGGATTATGAGTGTCATGGAGGGATGGAGGCATCGAGGAGGGGCATTAGTTGACCTGCCAGTGACGGTGCAGAGGAAATTAAGGGATGGTACAAGCATGAGACAAGCAATGGAGTATACGTGTATAATTTGTTTTGGTTGCTGCACTGTGGAAAGGAATGGTGTGCATGAATGCATGTCTGCTATCGTTTTGCCCATGGGTTGTAAACAGTTTTAAACTTATAAAGGACTATAATTGGACTGTGAATTCTAATGATTTGTTTAGAATTTCTAGTAGATAGAAATTGGGTTGGAGGGGATTTGGCTTTTGACAATAGGTTGCAACAAATGGAATGAGTAGAGCTTCAAACAAAATAATTTAGAACGAATAGAAATTGGAGGGGTGATTTAGGACAAGATTTGGATTTGAAAATCCAAACACGGAGATTTTATTTGGAAGAGGATGATTGGAGGAAAAACTCGCCTTTTGCCGGTTCCGTCTGTGCGTGATTAAATTCGACGAGAGGAACGACGGTTAGTTTTGAGATGTACATGTATAGAAAATATTTGTCGGGAGGTAGAAGTCTGAAAACAAAAATTGTTAGAATCTTCGAATGGAAGGGAAATTAATTGGGGAGATATTTGAGGCTTTGGCTGACTATTTAAATTCGAACTTGAAATTTGAATTTACAGGGTTCAAAAAGACTTTCAGGGAAAATGTACTTTTCTTTTTGGTATTGAATACAGTGTATGAATTTGTAGAGAGTAGACTGGATGGCAAAAGCGAAGGATTTGAATATATTTTTGAAATGGGTCTCAAAGGAGGACTCGAACCTGAAAATTTGAATCCTGAGGATTAGAAAAAAATGTTTGGCCAAGATTTTGAGTTCATAAGAAATGAATTAATTGAGATCTCTGGCACACAAACTTAGATACACTCAAAGAACCAAATTTTTAAACATAGGTTTTTAATAAAATAGATTTTTCGATGGGGCGAAAATTGAAGCGTTACAGATATGAGCATGCTAGGAATTATGATGGCCCTCATGGTGAACAGAAAAGTTCACTCAATGCAAACATTGCCTCATATAAGGAAGTTCCTAAACAACCTCTAAAACTACGCATTCTAAAAGAATCAAATGCTAAAGATGATAAGGTTCCTAATATGGTTCCTAGACTTGCTGGTAAATGTTTCAAATGTTAGGAATGTTAGGTTCCTGGACATGGTAGAGTTTGCAAAGCCAGGCAAGTTTACCTGGTTACAATTGATGATGAGGAAAATCCTGTTGACTCTCCTGATCCTGCTTTTACTACTCCCCCTGGCAGTCCCCGCAAGGATCTATCCATAGAGTCCTCTCATACTTTATCATTGGATGCCTTGGCAGGCTATTCTGAAATTAGTACATTTACAATGCATATTCAAATTGGTTCAGTTACAACTACTGCTTTATTAGACAGTCGGAGCACCACTACTTTCATCTCTCCAAAATTGGTGCAGCGAGGTCAATTGGAGATCTCCAATCATGCAACATTACCTGTTAAAGTAGCCAATGGCGGTCTTTTATATACTAGAGCCACCTACCACAATGTTCAATATGCAATCCAGGGTGAAGCATTTACATCTAACTTCACCATTCTTGAGGTTTCAGGATATGATATTATTCTAGGATGTGATTGGATTTCTACCCACAACACTGTTTCTCTTAACCTCAAAAAGCGCTCTCTGACAATCTGTAAGTAGGGCCTTATGGAAGTAACATTTTATGATGTCACTCTTCCTCCTTCCAATTTTTTGATATATGCCCATGTATTGCACAAGTGTTTGCATCTAACCACTATGGGAGCAGTATTATACATCCAACCTGCCCAACAATTTGCACTAACAGTGACACTACCACCAGCTAAATATTCTGAAGTGTTTGCTGAACCAAAGCAACTGCCACCTGCTCGTCCTTGTGATCATACTATACCACTACTCCCTAGGGCCAAACCAGCTAATGTCAGAGCTTATAGATTGCCTCACCATAAGAAAATAGCTTTAGAGGATCTAGTTAAGCAATTGGTCACTTCTAATACTATAAGGCCAAGTATGAGTTCCTACTCTTCTCCTGCCATTTTGGTCAAGAAAAAGATGGTACTTGGAGGATGTGCATTGATTGTTGCCAATTAAATGCTGCCACAGTAAAAAATAAGTACCTAATTCCTATTATTGAAGATCTGTTGGATGAACTCAATGGAGCAAAATATTTCTCCAAAATTGATTTAAGATCAGGTTATCATCAAATTAGAATGCATCTAGATGACATTTACAAAACTGCTTTTAGTACTCATGTTGGCCACTTTGAATATTTGGTGTTGCCCTTTGGCTTAACAAATGCTCCAGCAACCTTTCAAGCTCTCATGAATCATATCTTGACTGATCACTTGAGTCACTTTGTGTTGGTTTTATTTGATGACATCATCATTTACAGCAAAGATCTGGCTACTCATGCAAACCATGTAGAAACAATATTACAAATTTTGAGGGACAATCAATTACCTGCTAAGTTTCGCAAATGTGCTTTTGATCAAGTACAAGTGGAGTACTTGGGATACATCATCACGCAGCAAGGAGTAGCTACTGATCCTGATAAAATCAGGGTTGTCCAGCAGTGGCCCACCCCTACTAATATCACCCATCTCAGAGGTTTTTTTAGGTCTAGCTGGTTACTACAGGAGATTTATTCTTAACTATGGAGTTATCTGCCGACCCCTTTTCTTAGCTTTAAGAAAGATTGGTTTCATCTAGGCAACTGAACAACAACAAGCAGTTGAAGCAATCAATGACAAGTTAAGCAAAGCTCCTGTATTATCTTTACCAGATTTCACCATTCCCTTTGTCTTAGAAACTGATGCTAGTGGACAAGGCATAGGTGTTGTTCTCATGCAGCAAGGCAGGCCTATTGCCTATTTGAGTAAAGCTATTGGTCCCAAGGTAGCTGGGCTATCAACCTATGACAAAGAAGCATTGGCAATTTTAGAAGCATTGAAGAAATGGGAACACTACTTCATGGGCTCCTCTCTTCTCATTGAAACTGACCAAGCAAGTCTCAAGTACATCAATGAACAACGTATTACTGAAGACATCCAACATAAGTTACTAATCAAACTTTCGGGGTACAATTATAAGATTGAGTACAAAAAAGGAAAAGAGAATGGAGTAGCTAATGCTCTCCCTAGACGACATCATGCTTCAGCTGCTGTTATAAGTACAACAGTAGTTATTCCTCAGTGGATAACTGGAGTTCTGAATAGTTACAAAGGTGATAAAAATGCAAAGATCTAGAAACTAAACTCAGTATTGATGCTCAAGCTCACCATCCTTACACACTTACTGGGGTATCTTGAGATACAAGGACAAAATTTATGTTGGAGAAGGAAGTGATCTCAGAACTCAATTGAAGCAATCTTTTCATGCTTCTGCTCTTGAGGGTCATTCAGGTGAAAGAGGTACTTATCAACGAATTAAGCTCCTTTTTTATTGGCTAGGTATGAAGGCTGACATTAGTTACTTTATCAAGATTTGCCCTGTTTGTCAAAAAAATAAACTGAAACACACTCTTACACACCTGGTCTGTTACAACCACTCCCAATTCCTGGAATGGCTTGGTCACACATTACAATGGATTTCATTGAAGGCCTGCCAAAATCAGAGGGTAAAGATGTCATCTAGGTTATAGTGTATTGACTTACAAAATATGCTCATTTCATTTCCTCAAGTCATCCTTTTACTGCTGAACAATGCTTACTCAATTTAAAGACAACTTTTACAAACTTCATGGCCTATCATTAGTCATTCTAAGTGATTGCGATATAGTCTTTATAGGTCAAGTGTGCAAAGAAATGTTTGAAAGTGCTGGAGTTAAATTGCATCTGAGTACAGCTTACCACCCACAAACCGATGGCCAATCTGACAAGGTGAACCAATGTTTGGAAAACTATCTTCGTTCTATGACCTTTGCACGACCCAAAGTGGAAATCATTGTTAGCTCATGCTAAATGGTGGTACAATACAAATTTCCATACTGCTTTGGGTATGTTTCCTTACTAAGAGCTGTATGGTATGAAACCTCCTCTTATGGTTGAACTGTTACTACCCTCTTCTACTGCTAACACCTCTTTGAACAAAGCACAAGTCAAGGCCACTATATTTGAGAACATTAAGTTCAATCTCCACAAAGTTCAGGAGAGGATGAAATACTTTGCTGACCACAACTGAATTGAACGCATTTTGGAAGTGGGTGATACAGCTTACTTGAAAATGAAACCATACCGGCACAATGCTTTAGGCTTGTATCGCTCTCTGGAGCTGCATACCAGATTTTATGGTCCCTTCAAGGCATTGGAAAGGATAGGCTTTGTAGGTTATCGATTTTTGGTACCAGCTGATTGTCACATTCACCCAGTTTTTCATGTGAGCCAATTGAAGAAACACATCGGACCCTAAGCAGTTGTGGAGTCNTTTTGGGGATTCTATCCGCCGAGTGTTTATTGATCTCTTGATCTCTTTCAATAAGGGCTCTCGTAAGTTTTCTGTCTGTCCGTGTATTTTTCTTCTGCCCCTCAAGGGACGCCCTACCTTCCTTATATAGTCCCGGAGGGTGGGTTTACAAGTTGGAGACCTATTCTATTCTAAGTCGGACTCCTCAGTCTTACCAACTATAGACTATGGGCCGTTACCTTATCTCAATGGTAACGTAATACCCAAGTCATAGCCGGGTTTACATAGTCATGAGTCATAACCTATCCCCTATGGTAAGTCGGATAAGCTAGCTGTGAGGGTATCCGGTACCCATAATCTCCACAGTAGCCCCCGAGACCTTCGCAGTCGATGAAATAACTTTGCCTTGAACTTGAATAACACACGGCCGAGTGACTTCTTAGCCGAGTGCTTCTACTGCCGAGCGCCTCCATCATCTCTGCCTGAGTCTCCCGAGTGCTTCATCATCCAAGAAAGACTGTGAAGGGCTAAAATCAATTCAAAAAATTTCAAACATAAAAATTTAGGTGCATCGAATGATGCACCTAATTAGGTGTAGCCCCCGACTATGTGTTTAGTTAAATAAACTAAGCATATAGTCAAGAACTATATTAGTTATACTCTCCTGAGTTAAATAAATTATACCTAGCCTAAGCCAAAAGCAATCATAAAAGATCATATAACACATAACCTTATAATCAAGGCATAGTGTATAATGAATCCATGCACTCGGCAAACTCATGCTTATCCAAGTTAATTTACCTGAGTCATCTCAGAACAAAATACTCAGCCGACCCTCAGGGGTAAAAAATCCAAGCACTCGGCAAGCTCATGCTTATCCGAGTTGTTGTGCCCGAGTCATCCCGAAACATACAACTCAATCAATTCTCATGAATAGAAAATATGAGTCAATAAATTTACCAGTCATCTGAAAAATACGACCAAAATATCAAATAGCTCTTGCCATAATATTGGTCTTGATAAAAAGAGCACACCAAGGTGGCAAATCAGCATTGATAAAAAATCAGATGCTTTGTAAAAACCAAACAGCTCCTGCAACCTATAAAAAAGTTACCAGGACAGTTATAAAAACCTTACTGTTTGTCACCTTCCAAGTTGCATTGTACCAACCTTCAACAAGTTGTGTAATTTCTGTATGGAAGGATTTTAAAGTCATCGGGCAATGAGACATACGCATATTGCCAGAGCAAATTTGCTTAAGTCCTCATGGACTTATGTCAAGTCGTACTCACAAGATGGGCCGCAAGTTTCTCATGGGCTCGGCCCAAATACGAGAAAACCCAGCAAAAAACCCTAAAATCTTTCTCAAAGCGCCAGCGTCGTCCCTGCCGCTTCATCTTCCCGAAATTTTTCCCCTTTTCGCGCTCCTGTTCATCAGCCGCGCTGAGGAATTCGAGAACTCGTGCTCACGCAAAATCATCCATCAAAGAACTCAAGTTCCACCACAATCCATCATCCGCATCCAACTGCTAGCATCCCCTCAAAAAATCCCCATCTCCTGCGCTAGATCCACCTTCACCCAACTCGTATCCATGGCGGAAGAAAGAGAAATCCCTTTTGACCAATGGGCGACCTTGGACGTGAAGGAATCGACCTTGCAGGAAATGATGAAGAACGGAGTTCTTCCGCCTAAAGAAATCATCGGCTGGCGTTCGGCGGCCGGTGAGGAGTTCCCGACTCCAAACACCGGTGAGATTGTGGTCTTCACCTCTTTCTTTTACTGTCGATTTGGTCTTCCCACCTCCGATTTCTTCCGTGGTATCCTCGAATACTACGGCCTTCAGATCTATCACTTAAATCCCAACTCTGTCCTCCACATTGCAATCTTCATTCATGTATGTGAAGCTTTCTTAGGCATCCTCCCCCATTTCAATCTTTTTCGCCGCATGTTCTATGTCTTGCCACACCCAAACAAAGATGACCCTTGCATTGTCGGTGGGGCTGGCTTCCAACTTCGTGGAACTCTTCGTAGAGACTACTTCTCTCTCCCCTTGAAATCCTCCAACAAGGGCTGGCATGCAAACTGGTTCTATATCTCGAACCCCCATCCCAGTTTGCCCGACTTCGTCGGCCTTCCACCGATCCAAAGAGCCAACTGGAGCGCAATGCCGGAGAACCAAGATTGGGTAGAGGCGAATAACCTCTTGGCTAACATTCTTGAAATGAAGAAGAAAGGCCTCCAAGGAGAACAAATTACCCGGCACTTTATCAAGAACCGACTGGCTCCCATCAAGGAGAGATCCAAGCCAGCGTTCGAGTATGAGGGTGAAAGCGACCCCAATGGGGAGGACCGCGATGCTCTGAGTTACCAGGCCTTGTGCACTCGCATGTACAAAATCTTATCCTCTGGAATTACAGTAGATCGCAGCCACAAGATGTCGGTTCCTCTGTTCAACTTATTCCGACCTCCTCCTCCGGTAAGTCGACTCGACTCTTCAAAACTCCAATCTTGCACACATCCTTCAATATATCTCAAAAACTCTACTTGTAGGCAAACGCTCTTATTATTTCCAAGCCATACAAGGTGTATCATGACGATATGCCAACTCGGCCTGCTGCCAAAAAACCAACCGGCAGCCCCAAAATCAAGGTTGAGCCTCAAGAGAAAAGGGCTGCCGCTGACGAAGATATTAGCAGGCGAGCGAGTAAAAGGAGACTGGTCGTTGATGACTCGGATGACGAAGAAGTCCAGATTCCACAATCTAACATAAGTCCTCCGAAACCAACAGCCAGGTCCACTCCTAAAATCAGGAGGTCCAATAGGTATCTCACATAACCAGAATCAGCCTTTGGTTAAAAATCTTTTTCACCTCCAACTCAATTGTCTTTATCTTCTTTCTTGCAGGAAACCTCAAGATATTGATCCCACCGGGCGGGCTGAAGCCATCAATCCATCTGTAGCGTCAGAAAAGCCAAGGCCTGCAGAACCAAAAACACAAGACCCCGTCGCGAGTGAAGATGCTCCTGGGGCAGAATCCTTAGGCAAAAATGCTCCTGAGGCCGAGCCCCCGACTGCCAGCCAAGTCTTCCCAGCTGGAAACCAGTCGGCCGAAGAAGAACAGCCCCAAACTACCAGTCAAGATGCCCCGACTGAAAACCAGCCGGACGAAAATCCACAGGGCCCGCGCAGTCAAGAAGCACCATCCGAGGATCCGGCTCCCAAAACAGGTAAAACCTCTCAATAATCGCCAGATTCTTGTCTTCATCATATTTCTTCTTCTTTCATCATTCATCTTCTCTAGATCAATCAGCCGAAGAGGAGGAAATTTCCCGACTGAAGTCTTCAACTGACTCGGTCCATCCTATCAAGATCGAGTGGCGCGATGCCAATGGTGTGAAGCAAGGCATCGTGCTGAATAAGCAAAAGGAAAATGAAGAACGCAACATGCTCGTGGCCAACCTCAACGAAGCGACCTGGCTAATGAATGTAAGTGTATCTGCTCCATGTCTTGTCATCGTCGTCTGGGGTGATTGACTATCGTCATCCCCTTATGCAGAGAATATATTGTCGCTCAATGGCCAAAACAGACACCCTCGAAAAGCTGGTCCCTCATGTAAATTCTCTGGAAAATATTCATCAAGACCTCAAGGCCGCCAGAGAAGAAACTGCAGCTCGAGAGGTTGTCTTGCGAGCAGAAATCGCGAAGCTTCGGGATGAAAACCTGGAACTCCGCGGCTCAATCGGGGGTAAGCCAAACCACCTTTTATGCTTGCTCTATCCGTGCATATAATATCTGATGCTTGCAAACTTTCATGCTGCAGCAAATGTGTCCGAAATTGACTCTCTTAAGGCCCAGCTGGAGAAAACAAGCACCAATAAATCCAAGCTGGAGTCTGACAATGAGAAAATCCTGGAAAATTTGAAGGTAAGCTCTTTAAAATAGCACTCCGCAACTTGCTCGGTCTTGAATATTTATGTAATCATATCCCTCTTGTAGCTTATAAGGTCAAATCCCAAGCACAATTTGATGTCTTCGCCGAGAGAGTCCGGAGGGCTGAAAGTGTAAGGGATGATATTGCCAATGCTGCCACGCCGATCTTGTCAGCACTATATAAGAACGGACTCGGGACAAGCTCATTGGATGCTGTTGAAGTCTTTGACAAACTCAGGACGGCCTCGGCTAAATATATGGAAAATATCTCTGATGCGGCCGTCATGGGTGCAAGCTTCGCTCTTGCACAGACGAAGTCACTCTATCCCCGGGTAGATGTAGACTCTGTCGGAGAAGGCTTCACAGCTGGTACCTCAGATGAGCGAGCCCTAGAGCTCATAAGTGAAGCACAGGAGTCGGCGAAGAAGGTAGCTGCAGATGTAGCCGAAAACTTCCAGAAATAACTGTCTTGTTGTATATAACTTGTTGTAATGTTGACTTGTAAATATATAGCCTATTTATGTTAATGTCCTGATCCGAGTCTTCATAGGTAATTTCTTAAGAATTTTTGTCCGACTGTCACCAAGCCTAAGCTTGATTAGACCATCAAAAAATTCTCAGTCCTTATCTATTGGACTCGAACCAAAACACTAAACAATGATAAACTAAATATGAACAAGTTGAAGAAAATAATGCTTTATTGATATACGTATAGCCCCCGACTGACAACCCAAGAGGTCATCCTGCTTGAAGTTGGCAGTCGAGAAGAACATAGAGATAAAAATGCCTAAGTATAATATCGACGAAGATGCTCAATGTTCCAGGAGTTCTCCACCATGGTCCCATCTTCACGCTTTAGACGATATGCTCCTGGTCGAGTCACCTCAGCGATTATGTAGTGGAGACAACTTGTGGCGATCTTTTGTAGTTTGAATCTTGCGCAAAACCATGTCTCCAACAATGAAGGCTCGCGACCGAACATTGCGGTTATGGTAGCGCCGAAGTCCTTGAAGATACTGTGCCGACTGAATCAAAGCGGCTTCACGGGCTTCTTCCTGTCGGGTGAGATCATTAACTCTGTCTTGGTCGTAACGTTCGTCGTCGAAGCTACGGACTCAGAGAGACTCGTATTCCATCTCACTCGGTAACATTGCTTCTGCTCCGTAAACCAAGAAGAAGGGAGATTGGCCGGTGGCCTGACTGGGTGTAGTCCGCAATGACCATAGCACTGAAGGCAGCTCTTGAACCCATCTTCCGGCATATGGTCGTAGTCTGTCGAATACTCGGGTTTTCATACCTTGAAGAACCATGCCGTTGGCACGTTCGACTTGTCCATTGCTCTTGGGATGCGCAACTGATGCATAGCAAATCTTGATGCCGAAGTCTTCGTAGAATTCCTTTAAAATGCCTCCAGTGAATTGAGTCCCATTGTCGGTTATAATTCTGTTCGGGACACCAAACCGATGCACGATGTTTAAAATAAAGTCTCGTGCCTTATCCGCAGTTATCGTAGCAACCGGCTTAGCCTCGATCCACTTGGAAAACTTATCAACCGCGACAAATAGATGTGTGAATCCTCCTGGCGCATTCTTGAACGGACCCACCATGTCCAAGCCCCACACGGCGAAAGGCCATGATAAGGGAATTGTTTGAAGATCTTGAGCTGGAACGTGGCTCTGCCGAGCGAAGAATTGACAACCCTCACACGTGCGAACTACCTTGTCTGCATCGGTGACCGCCGTGAGCCAGAAGAATCCTTGTCTGTAAGCCTTGCCCACCAGAGTGCGCGCCGCGGCGTGACTGCCGCAGATGCCCGAGTGAATATCTTGCAATAGTTGTCGTCCTTCCTCTGGCGTGACGCATCTCATCAAAACTCCAGAGGGGCTTCTCTTGTATAGCTCTGAGTCAACCATGACATATCCTTGACTGCGACGTCGGACTCGTTCCGCATCATCCCGGTCACCCGGCAGCTCTTGCTGAGTTAAAAACTTGATAAACGGTGTCCTCCAATCAGCGTCGAGCATGGCGACCTGGCCGGTAACTCCTTCGTCGGAGGTTAGTGCTTTGGCAACAGTCGGCTCATAGAGATGTTCCGCGAAAACGTCAGTCGGGGCTGCTTCGCGCTTGGACCCAAACCGTGCCAACTGATCTGCCGCTTCATTATTATGTCTCAAGACATGGGATAACTCCAATCCGTCAAACTTGTCTTCAAGCTTGCGAACTTCCTGTCGGTAGGCCTCCATGGTCTCATTCAAGCAGGACCAGTCCTTCATTACCTGGTTAACCACCAACTAGGAATCTCCTCACACAATCATCCGTCGTATCCCGAGTGAAACCGCAAGTCGTAGGCCGTGAAGGAGGGCTTCATACTCGGCGACATTATGTGAGGCCGGAAAGTGGATGTGAAGAACATATCATAGTCTCTCCCCAGTCAGGGAAATCAGCACGACTCCCGCTCCCAAGCCGATGATTCTTTTGGATCCGTCAAAGTGCATGGTCCAGTACTGCAAATCTTCTCTAGGTACATCTTCTTGTTGTTCGGTCCACTCGGCTACGAAATCCGCCAGAACTTGAGACTTTATAGATGTTCTCGCCTTGAAAGCTATGTCCAGCGGCATCAACTCCAGTGCCCACTTCGCGATGCGTCCAGTAACCTCCCGGTTGGGGATAACATCGCCGAGTGGAAAGGACATGACGACGGTGACCGAGTGACCCTGAAAATAATGGGCTAGCTTCCTAGCAGTGATTAAGACTCCATATAATAGCTTTTGCACCTGAGGGTAGCAGGTTTTCGCTCCTGCCAGCACCTCGCTAACAAAGTAGATTGGCCGTTGGACTTTTTGGGCTCGGCCTTCTTCCTCATGCTCGACGACCAATACCGTGCTGACCACTTGGTGAGTTGCGGAGACATAGAGCAACAGAGGTTCTTGAGGGTGCGGTGACGCCAACACGGGTGGTGTCGTAAGGAACTCCTTGAAATCTTCGAAAACTTTCTGGGCCTCGGTGGTCTATTGAAAATCATCGATCTTCTTCAATAACCTAAAAAAGGGCATACCTCGTTCGCCGAGTCTGGAGACAAAACGGCTCAATGCCGCCATGCAACCGGTGAGCTTCTGGATGTCCCTCTGAGTACTCGGGGGCTTCATGCTCCGGATAGTGTTGATCTTTTCTGGATTCGCCTCAATACCGCGATGAGACACCATAAAACCAAGCAGCTTGCCAGACGGCACTCCGAAGGTGCATTTTTCCGGGTTCAACTTCATTCTGAAGGCCCGAATATTAGCGAAGGTTTCTTCTAAGTCGGCAATTAGGTCTTCCTTCTGCTTGGTCTTGATGACGACATCATCGACGTAGGCTTCCACGTTTCTCCCGATCTGAGTCTGAAGACATCGTTGGATCATGCGTTGATAGGTGGCTCCGGCGTTCTTCAGGCCGAAAGGCATCGTGATGTAGCAATAGGCCCCAAACGGGGTGATGAATGAAGTCTTCAGGCAGTCGGATTCCTTCAAGCCGATCTGGTGGTAACCCGAGTAACAATCCAAAAAGGTCAGAAGCTCGCAGCCGGCTGTGGAGTCGACGACTTGGTCTATTCGAGGCAGTCCGAACGAATCTTTGGGGCAAGCTTTGTTCAGGTCGGTATAGTCCACGCACATGCGCCGTTGCCCTGTCTTCTTCCGAACAAGAACTGGGTTGGCTAGCCAGTCGGGATGGTAAACCTCTTTGATAAACTCGGCAGCTAAGAGCCTAGCAAGTTCCTCCTTGATGGCATCTTTCCTATCCTGAGCGAAACGGCGCAATCGTTGTTTTATAGGTTTAGCGTCATCTTTGACGTTTAAAGAGTGCTCGATCACCTCCCTAGGAATACCCGGCATGTCAGACGGTTTCCAAGCAAAAATATCTTTATTATTCTAAAGGAAGGTGATGAGCGCGCTTTCCTATTTAGGATCTAGCTCTGCGCCTATTACAGCAGTTTTAGAGGGATCAGATGGGTCAAGGGGAATTCTTTTAGTCTTGGCGTCGCCTTCTCCTGACTTGGCTATCTTCTTCGCAGGGACTTCTCCTTCTCCGGATGTCAATGCGGCTAGTCGGACTTCTTGCTGGCCGCGTAATCTCTCACGAGTTTGGGCCATATCGCAGCTTTCTCTGTCGCAGGTAAAGGCTTGCTTGAAATCGCTGTGCAGGGTGATAACCCCGTGGGGCCCGGGCATCTTCATGATGAGGTAGGTATAATGTGGTACCGCCATGAACTTAGTGAGCGCAGGTCTTCCGATGATCGCATGGTAGGCCGCTTCAAAGTCGGCAACCTCAAAAGTTATGTTCTCCATCCGAAAGTGACTGGAAGGGTGATATGCCCGAGTGGCGTAGATGATAGCCCCGGGATGACTCCGTGGAAGGGGCCTGAACTCGGCTTCAACTCGGATCTTGGAATCTGCATCTCGTCAAGCGTTTTGGCGAATAGAATGTTGAGAGCGCTGCCGCCATCGATGAGGACGTGCTTGAGTTTGATATTACGATCCACCGGGTCTAGTACCAGGAGATACCGCCCCGGGTGAACCACTCGGTCAGGGTGATCCGAGCGGTTAAACGTGATAGCCACCTCCGACCATCGTAGATAATGTGGGACTTCAGGTTGCGCGGCGTTGACTTCTCGATCAGTCAGCTTTTGCTTCCTCTTGGACTCGTACGCCTGCGGCCCCCCGAAGATGTGATTTAGCTCGCCCACCGGGTCTTGAAAAGGCTCCGTGCTGCTAGCCGGGTCATTCCTCTTGGTGCCCGACGGGCCGGCTTCGTCAGCCGGCTTTTGTCGTAGTTGTGCCGCGTATTGCTCAGCGAACTGTTTGTAGATGAAGCAATCCTTTGCTGCATGCTTGTGATTTGGATGGTGCGTGCAGTGAGCGTTCATGATTTTGTCGTAGGCGGCGACTCGGGGACGCTGTTGCTGGTAGTTCGATGTCGTGGCGACCAGATCCTCGGGCTTACGCTTGCGATCCTTTTGGCCCCCGTTGTTGTTGCCGTTGTCCTTCTTAGGACGGCAGTTGCTTCCGGATGGCTTGTCGTCCCTCTTGTCGTGCCGGTCTTGTCGCGAGGCCTTGATGGCGTCATCAGACTTGGCGTAGGAGTTTGCCGTCTCGAACATTTGCTTAACCGTCTTCGGTGGCTTGCGCCCAAACTTGCCGATAAGCAACTCATCGCGGACACCTTTCTGAAAAGCAGCGATGATGACGTCATCAGTGATGTTGGGAATCTTGTTCCGTTTCTCCGAAAAGCATCGAATGTAGTCCTTCAGCGACTCGTCCGGCTTCTGGATGACGTTGTAGAGGTCGAAGTGGGTCCCAGGTCTTTCGAAAGTACCCTGAAAGTTGGCGATGAAGTGGTCCCGAAGTTCACTCCACGAGTCAATTGAGCCTCTTGGCAAACTCGTGAGCCAATTCCTGGCTGAGTCGGCGAGAGCGACGGGTAGGTAATTAGCCATAGCCTTGCTGTCTCCTCCTGCTGCGCGGATGGCGAGGGTGTACACAGTTAGCCAGGACTCGGGGTCGGTCTTGTCGTCGTACTTATCAATCCCGGTAGGTTTAAAACCACTCAGCCAGTCCACTCGACGCAGGTTCCTGGTGAAAGCGGGCACTCCATTGTCGTAGTCGTCGGGTGATTTCCTTCTGTCCTCAGAAGAGCGCCGTTCACGTTCCCGGTAGCGTTGGTCGAGTACCTCCCGCAGATCACTCGGCGGTGGCCTTCGCGGGCTGCTTTGGTAGTTGGAGTTGTTGTGACGACGATTCCGGTCGTGGACGGGTTGTCGGCTGTGTTCTCTCTCGTGAGAGTCAGCCGTTTGGCCTCGTGGCCTCCATACTGCCTCGCGGCAGGGGTCTTTAGATCTGACTGGTGTCTTGCTTTGCTCGGGTCTCTTGTAATCCTTGGACCGCAGCAGCGGCAGTCGGCTTCTGTCGGGTGTTTCTGCAACGGACTCGGTCGGCATTCGTGCGGAGCTGGAAGGATGGCCGTTGGCCGTAGCCACGACGATGGTCTTGATCTTGTCCAGGAGCGGCGTCACCGCAGCCGGCGCCGCTTCGATGACGGTGTCGATGAGAGTGAGGGCAGCGACGGCGTTCTGTTGAGGAGTCTGGAAGATATTGGCGTTGTCGACTCGTGTCTGCATTATGGCCTCACGGGCTGAGCGCCCGGTCGCCCTCAGGTCTCGTTTCTTTTTGTCGGTTTCTTGTTTCTTCCTGAGCTCCTCCTCCTCCTTGTGCTTATTCTCCTCCTCAGCGCGCTTGCGCTCTAGCTCTAGCTTGGCTCGTTCTTCCTCCACGCGCTTGCGCTCTTGCTCAAGCTTAGCCCGTTCCTCCTCCGCGATCCTCCGGGCCACGGCCGAGTCGGTCTCAGCTACTTCGGCCAAGAGAACGTCGAGAGGGTCCGGATCGTAGTAGTCTTTGTCTGCGTCGTAGCTGTTGATTTCATCTGTGGAGATGTCGTAGAGGTCGTCGAAGTCGGTGGAGCTCATATGTTCGTCAATGTCCGTGGATGAGTACGATCCGAGTCGTTCGAGTATGACCGCGACCTCTCGTGAGGCCGGGGGACAGCACGAAGGCGATGAAGACTCAGAAGATTCAGAAAGGTTCTCCCGAGTGGATCGGATCCAACTCAGATGATAGGAGATTATGATAGATTTTAGCGTCGTCCGGTAACCCGAGCGGCGCCAAGGAATTTT
>BDMV01000010.1:7378955-7403949 GCA_008326285.1 Oryza officinalis
TGTTTGTGTGATGCGAGAACGAAACCGATCGAAACCACTCAAAAGCGTTTTTGGTCATATCGGAATGTGTTTGGCACCTTTCGCTGTGAAAATTCTTTTTTACACGAGTCGGTGGGCCCACCATGAAGTTTGTCTGATTCGAAAACTAAACCGATCAAAACCACTTAAAAGCATTTTCGGGTAAATCAGAAACTTTCGTTGTGAAATTTCTTTTCTACACGGGTTGGTGGGCCAATGTTTGTGTGATGCGAAAACGAAACCGATCGAAACTACTCAAAAGCGTCTTCGGGCATATTAAAATGTGTTTGCCACCGTTGGTAGTGAAAATTCTTTCTTCCCCGAGTCGGTGGGCCCAGTGAAATGTTCGTGTGATGCGAGAACGGAACCGATCAAAACCACTCAAAAGCGTCGTGGGGCATATCAAAATGTGTTTGGCACTGTTGGTTGTCAAAATTCTTTTTTCCCCGAGTCAGTGGGCCCGGTGAAATGTTTGTGTGATGCGAGAACGAAACCGATCGAAACCACTCAAAAGCGTTTTTCGTCATATGGGAATGTGTTTGGCACCTTTCGCTATGAAAATTCTTTTTTACACGAGTCGGTGGGCCCACCGCGAAGTTCGTGTGATTCGAATACTAAACCGATCAAAACCACTCAAAAGCGTCTTCGGGCATATCAAAATGGGTTTGGCACCGTTGGATGTGAAAATTCTTTTTTCCCCGAGTCGGTGGGCCCGGTGAAATGTTTGTGTGATGCGAGAACGAAACCGATCGAAACCACTCAAAAGCGTCTTCGGGCATATCAAAATGGGTTTGGCACCGTTGGTTGTGAAAATTCTTTTTTCCCCGAGTCGGTGGGCCCGGTGAAATGTTTGTGTGATGCGAGAACGAAACCGATCGAAACCACTCAAAAGCGTCTTCGGGCATATCAAAATGGGTTTGGCACCGTTGGTTGTGAAAATTCTTTTTTCCCCGAGTCGGTGGGCCCGGTGAAATGTTTGTGTGATGCGAGAACGAAACCGATCGAAACCACTCAAAAGCGTCTTCGGGCATATCAAAATGGGTTTGGCACCGTTGGTTGTGAAAATTCTTTTTTCCCCGAGTCGGTGGGCCCGGTGAAATGTTTGTGTGATGCGAGAACGAAACCGATCGAAACCACTCAAAAGCGTCTTCGGGCATATCAAAATGGGTTTGGCACCGTTGGTTGTGAAAATTCTTTTTTCCCCGAGTCGGTGGGCCCGGTGAAATGTTTGTGTGATGCGAGAACGAAACCGATCGAAACCACTCAAAAGCGTCTTCGGGCATATCAAAATGGGTTTGGCACCGTTGGTTGTGAAAATTCTTTTTTCCCCGAGTCGGTGGGCCCGGTGAAATGTTTGTGTGATGCGAGAACGAAACCGATCGAAACCACTCAAAAGCGTCTTCGGGCATATCAAAATGGGTTTGGCACCGTTGGTTGTGAAAATTCTTTTTTCCCCGAGTCGGTGGGCCCGGTGAAATGTTTGTGTGATGCGAGAACGAAACCGATCGAAACCACTCAAAAGCGTCTTCGGGCATATCAAAATGGGTTTGGCACCGTTGGTTGTGAAAATTCTTTTTTCCCCGAGTCGGTGGGCCCGGTGAAATGTTTGTGTGATGCGAGAACGAAACCGATCGAAACCACTCAAAAGCGTCTTCGGGCATATCAAAATGGGTTTGGCACCGTTGGTTGTGAAAATTCTTTTTTCCCCGAGTCGGTGGGCCCGGTGAAATGTTTGTGTGATGCGAGAACGAAACCGATCGAAACCACTCAAAAGCGTCTTCGGGCATATCAAAATGGGTTTGGCACCGTTGGTTGTGAAAATTCTTTTTTCCCCGAGTCGGTGGGCCCGGTGAAATGTTTGTGTGATGCGAGAACGAAACCGATCGAAACCACTCAAAAGCGTCTTCGGGCATATCAAAATGGGTTTGGCACCGTTGGTTGTGAAAATTCT
The DNA here is from genome assembly GCA_008326285.1 of Oryza officinalis. Classification (NCBI taxonomy): domain Eukaryota; kingdom Viridiplantae; phylum Streptophyta; class Magnoliopsida; order Poales; family Poaceae; genus Oryza; species Oryza officinalis. Next base: position 7,380,925 of record BDMV01000010.1, read on the forward strand.
TTTTTCCCCGAGTCGGTGGGCCCGGTGAAATGTTTGTGTGATGCGAGAACGAAACCGATCGAAACCACTCAAAAGCGTCTTCGGGCATATCAAAATGGGTTTGGCACCGTTGGTTGTGAAAATTCTTTTTTCCCCGAGTCGGTGGGCCCGGTGAAATGTTTGTGTGATGCGAGAACGAAACCGATCGAAACCACTCAAAAGCGTCTTCGGGCATATCAAAATGGGTTTGGCACCGTTGGTTGTGAAAATTCTTTTTTCCCCGAGTCGGTGGGCCCGGTGAAATGTTTGTGTGATGCGAGAACGAAACCGATCGAAACCACTCAAAAGCGTCTTCGGGCATATCAAAATGGGTTTGGCACCGTTGGTTGTGAAAATTCTTTTTTCCCCGAGTCGGTGGGCCCGGTGAAATGTTTGTGTGATGCGAGAACGAAACCGATCGAAACCACTCAAAAGCGTCTTCGGGCATATCAAAATGGGTTTGGCACCGTTGGTTGTGAAAATTCTTTTTTCCCCGAGTCGGTGGGCCCGGTGAAATGTTTGTGTGATGCGAGAACGAAACCGATCGAAACCACTCAAAAGCGTCTTCGGGCATATCAAAATGGGTTTGGCACCGTTGGTTGTGAAAATTCTTTTTTCCCCGAGTCGGTGGGCCCGGTGAAATGTTTGTGTGATGCGAGAACGAAACCGATCGAAACCACTCAAAAGCGTCTTCGGGCATATCAAAATGGGTTTGGCACCGTTGGTTGTGAAAATTCTTTTTTCCCCGAGTCGGTGGGCCCGGTGAAATGTTTGTGTGATGCGAGAACGAAACCGATCGAAACCACTCAAAAGCGTCTTCGGGCATATCAAAATGGGTTTGGCACCGTTGGTTGTGAAAATTCTTTTTTCCCCGAGTCGGTGGGCCCGGTGAAATGTTTGTGCGATGCGAGAACGAAACCGATCGAAACCACTCAAAAGCGTTTTTGGGCATATGGGAATGTGTTTGGCACCTTTCGCTATGAAAATTCTTTTTTACACGAGTCGGTGGGCCCACCGCGAAGTTCGTGTGATTCGAATACTAAACCGATCAAAACCACTCAAAAGCGTCTTCGGGCATATCAAAATGGGTTTGGCAACGTTGGTTGTGAAAATTCTTTTTTCCCCGAGTCAGTGGGCCCGGTGAAATGTTTGTGTGATGCGAGAACGAAACCAATCGAAACCACTCAAAAGCGTCTTCGGGCATATCAAAATGGATTTGGCACCGTTGGTTGTGAAAATTCTTTTTTCCCCGAGTCGGTGGGCCCGGTGAAATGTTTGTGCGATGCGAGAACGAAACCGATCGAAACCACTCAAAAGCGTTTTTGGGCATATGGGAATGTGTTTGGCACCTTTCGCTGTGAAAATTATTTTTTACATGAGTCGGTGGGCCCACCGCGAAGTTTGTGTGATTCGAAAACTAAACCGATCAATACCACTCAAAAGCATTTTCGGGTAAATCAGAAACTTTCGTTCTGAAATTTCTTTTCTACACGCGGTGGGCCGATTAAAATGTTAGGGTGATGCGAAAACGAAACCGATTGAAACAAATCAAAAGCGAATAGGTCGCGAAAGCTAATTTACAAACGTGTCGGCGGGCGCAAAGTTTGTGTGATGCGAAAATGAAACCGATCAAAACCACTCAAAAGCGTTTTCGAGCATATCACAAACTTTCGTTGTGAAAATTCTTTTCCACACGAGTTGGTGGGCCAATGTTTGTGTGATGCGAAAACGAAACCGATCGAAACTACTCAAAAGCGTCTTCGGGCATATCAAAATGTGTTTGGCACCGTTGGTTGTGAAAATTCTTTTTGGCCCGAGTCGGTGGGCCCGGTGAAATGTTTGTGTGATGCGAGAACGAAACCGATCGAAACCACTCAAAAGCGTCCTCGGGCATATCAAAACGGGTTCGGCACTGTTGGTTGTCAAAATTCTTTTTTCCCCGAGTCAGTGGGCCCGGTGAAATGTTTGTGTGATGCGAGAACGAAACCGATCGAAACCACTCAAAAGCGTTTTTCGTCATATGGGAATGTGTTTGGCACCTTTCGCTATGAAAATTCTTTTTTACACGAGTCGGTGGGCCCACCGCGAAGTTCGTGTGATTCGAATACTAAACCGATCAAAACCACTCAAAAGCGTCTTCGGGCATATCAAAATGGGTTTGGCAACGTTGGTTGTGAAAATTCTTTTTTCCCCGAGTCAGTGGGCCCGGTGAAATGTTTGTGTGATGCGAGAACGAAACCAATCGAAACCACTCAAAAGCGTCTTCGGGCATATCAAAATGGATTTGGCACCGTTGGTTGTGAAAATTCTTTTTTCCCCGAGTCGGTGGGCCCGGTGAAATGTTTGTGCGATGCGAGAACGAAACCGATCGAAACCACTCAAAAGCGTTTTTGGGCATATGGGAATGTGTTTGGCACCTTTCGCTGTGAAAATTATTTTTTACATGAGTCGGTGGGCCCACCGCGAAGTTTGTGTGATTCGAAAACTAAACCGATCAATACCACTCAAAAGCATTTTCGGGTAAATCAGAAACTTTCGTTGTGAAATTTCTTTTCTACACGCGGTGGGCCGATTAAAATGTTAGGGTGATGCGAAAACGAAACCGATTGAAACAAATCAAAAGCGAATAGGTCGCGAAAGCTAATTTACAAACGTGTCGGCGGGCGCAAAGTTTGTGTGATGCGAAAATGAAACCGATCAAAACCACTCAAAAGCGTTTTCGAGCATATCACAAACTTTCGTTGTGAAAATTCTTTTCCACACGAGTTGGTGGGCCAATGTTTGTGTGATGCGAAAACGAAACCGATCGAAACTACTCAAAAGCGTCTTCGGGCATATCAAAATGTGTTTGGCACCGTTGGTTGTGAAAATTCTTTTTTGCCCGAGTCGGTGGGCCCGGTGAAATGTTTGTGTGATGCGAGAACGAAACCGATCGAAACCACTCAAAAGCGTCTTCGGGCATATCAAAACGGGTTCGGCACTGTTGGTTGTCAAAATTCTTTTTTCCCCGAGTCAGTGGGCCCGGTGAAATGTTTGTGTGATGCGAGAACGAAACCGATCGAAACCACTCAAAAGCGTTTTTCGTCATATGGGAATGTGTTTGGCACCTTTCGCTATGAAAATTCTTTTTTACACGAGTCGGTGGGCCCACCGCGAAGTTCGTGTGATTCGAATACTAAACCGATCAAAACCACTCAAAAGCGTCTTCGGGCATATCAAAATGGGTTTGGCAACGTTGGTTGTGAAAATTCTTTTTTCCCCGAGTCAGTGGGCCCGGTGAAATGTTTGTGTGATGCGAGAACGAAACCAATCGAAACCACTCAAAAGCGTCTTCGGGCATATCAAAATGGATTTGGCACCGTTGGTTGTGAAAATTCTTTTTTCCCCGAGTCGGTGGGCCCGGTGAAATGTTTGTGCGATGCGAGAACGAAACCGATCGAAACCACTCAAAAGCGTTTTTGGGCATATGGGAATGTGTTTGGCACCTTTCGCTGTGAAAATTATTTTTTACATGAGTCGGTGGGCCCACCGCGAAGTTTGTGTGATTCGAAAACTAAACCGATCAATACCACTCAAAAGCATTTTCGGGTAAATCAGAAACTTTCGTTGTGAAATTTCTTTTCTACACGCGGTGGGCCGATTAAAATGTTAGGGTGATGCGAAAACGAAACCGATTGAAACAAATCAAAAGCGAATAGGTCGCGAAAGCTAATTTACAAACGTGTCGGCGGGCGCAAAGTTTGTGTGATGCGAAAATGAAACCGATCAAAACCACTCAAAAGCGTTTTCGAGCATATCACAAACTTTCGTTGTGAAAATTCTTTTCCACACGAGTTGGTGGGCCAATGTTTGTGTGATGCGAAAACGAAACCGATCGAAACTACTCAAAAGCGTCTTCGGGCATATCAAAATGTGTTTGGCACCGTTGGTTGTGAAAATTCTTTTTTGCCCGAGTCGGTGGGCCCGGTGAAATGTTTGTGTGATGCGAGAACGAAACCGATCGAAACCACCCAAAAGCCTCTTCGGGCAAATCAAAATGTGTTTGGCACCGTTGGTTGTGAAAATTCTTTCTTCCCCGAGTCGGTGGGCCCAGTGAAATGTTCGTGTGATACGAGAACGGAACCGATCAAAACCACTCAAAAGCGTCGTGGGGCATATCAAAATGTGTTCGGCACTGTTGGTTGTGAAAATTCTTTTTTCCCCGAGTCAGTGGGCCCGGTGAAATGTTTGTGTGATGCGAGAACGAAACCGATCGAAACCACTCAAAAGCGTTTTTCGTCATATAGGAATATGTTTGGCACCTTTCGCTGTGAAAATTCTTTTTTACACGAGTCGGTGGGTCCACCGCAAAGTTCGTGTGATTCGAATACTAAACCGATCAAAACCACTCAAAATCGTCTTCGGGCATATCAAAATGGGTTTGGCACCGTTCGTTGCGCAAATTCTTTTTTCCCCGAGTCAGTGGGCCCGGTGAAATGTTTGTGTGATGCGAGAACGAAACCGATCGAAACCACTCAAAAGTGTCTTCGGGCATATCAAAATGGGTTTGGCACCGTTGATAGTGAAAATTCTTTTTTCCCCGAGTCGGTGGGCCCGGTGAAATTTTGTGCGAGGCGAGAACGAAACCGATCGAAACCACTTAAAAGCGTTTTTGGGCATGTGGGAATGTGTTTGGCACCTTTCGCTATGAAAATTCTTTTTTACACGAGTCGGTGGGCCCACCGCGAAGTTCGTGTGATTCGAATACTAAACCGATCAAAAGCACTCAAAAGCGTCTTCGGGCATATCAAAATGGGTTTGGCAACGTTGGTTGTGAAAATTCTTTTTTCCCCGAGTCGGTGGGCCCGGTGAAATGTTTGTGTGATGCGAGAACGAAACCGATCGAAACCACTCAAAAGCGTCTTCGGGCATATCAAAATGTGTTTGGCACCGTTGGTTGTGAAAATTCTTTTTTCCCCGAGTCGGTGGGCCCGGTGAAATGTTTGTGTGATGCGAGAACGAAACCGATCGAAACCACTCAAAAGCGTCTTCGGGCATATCAAAATGTGTTTGGCACCGTTGGTTGTGAAAATTCTTTTTTCCCCGAGTCGGTGGGCCCGGTGAAATGTTTGTGTGATGCGAGAACGAAACCGATCGAAACCACTCAAAAGCGTCTTCGGGCATATCAAAATGTGTTTGGCACCGTTGGTTGTGAAAATTCTTTTTTCCCCGAGTCGGTGGGCCCGGTGAAATGTTTGTGTGATGCGAGAACGAAACCGATCGAAACCACTCAAAAGCGTCTTCGGGCATATCAAAATGTGTTTGGCACCGTTGGTTGTGAAAATTCTTTTTTCCCCGAGTCGGTGGGCCCGGTGAAATGTTTGTGTGATGCGAGAACGAAACCGATCGAAACCACTCAAAAGCGTCTTCGGGCATATCAAAATGTGTTTGGCACCGTTGGTTGTGAAAATTCTTTTTTCCCCGAGTCGGTGGGCCCGGTGAAATGTTTGTGTGATGCGAGAACGAAACCGATCGAAACCACTCAAAAGCGTCTTCGGGCATATCAAAATGTGTTTGGCACCGTTGGTTGTGAAAATTCTTTTTTCCCCGAGTCGGTGGGCCCGGTGAAATGTTTGTGTGATGCGAGAACGAAACCGATCGAAACCACTCAAAAGCGTCTTCGGGCATATCAAAATGTGTTTGGCACCGTTGGTTGTGAAAATTCTTTTTTCCCCGAGTCGGTGGGCCCGGTGAAATGTTTGTGTGATGCGAGAACGAAACCGATCGAAACCACTCAAAAGCGTCTTCGGGCATATCAAAATGTGTTTGGCACCGTTGGTTGTGAAAATTCTTTTTTCCCCGAGTCGGTGGGCCCGGTGAAATGTTTGTGTGATGCGAGAACGAAACCGATCGAAACCACTCAAAAGCGTCTTCGGGCATATCAAAATGTGTTTGGCACCGTTGGTTGTGAAAATTCTTTTTTCCCCGAGTCGGTGGGCCCGGTGAAATGTTTGTGTGATGCGAGAACGAAACCGATCGAAACCACTCAAAAGCGTCTTCGGGCATATCAAAATGTGTTTGGCACCGTTGGTTGTGAAAATTCTTTTTTCCCCGAGTCGGTGGGCCCGGTGAAATGTTTGTGTGATGCGAGAACGAAACCGATCGAAACCACTCAAAAGCGTCTTCGGGCATATCAAAATGTGTTTGGCACCGTTGGTTGTGAAAATTCTTTTTTCCCCGAGTCGGTGGGCCCGGTGAAATGTTTGTGTGATGCGAGAACGAAACCGATCGAAACCACTCAAAAGCGTCTTCGGGCATATCAAAATGTGTTTGGCACCGTTGGTTGTGAAAATTCTTTTTTCCCCGAGTCGGTGGGCCCGGTGAAATGTTTGTGTGATGCGAGAACGAAACCGATCGAAACCACTCAAAAGCGTCTTCGGGCATATCAAAATGTGTTTGGCACCGTTGGTTGTGAAAATTCTTTTTTCCCCGAGTCGGTGGGCCCGGTGAAATGTTTGTGTGATGCGAGAACGAAACCGATCGAAACCACTCAAAAGCGTCTTCGGGCATATCAAAATGTGTTTGGCACCGTTGGTTGTGAAAATTCTTTTTTCCCCGAGTCGGTGGGCCCGGTGAAATGTTTGTGTGATGCGAGAACGAAACCGATCGAAACCACTCAAAAGCGTCTTCGGGCATATCAAAATGTGTTTGGCACCGTTGGTTGTGAAAATTCTTTTTTCCCCGAGTCGGTGGGCCCGGTGAAATGTTTGTGTGATGCGAGAACGAAACCGATCGAAACCACTCAAAAGCGTCTTCGGGCATATCAAAATGTGTTTGGCACCGTTGGTTGTGAAAATTCTTTTTTCCCCGAGTCGGTGGGCCCGGTGAAATGTTTGTGTGATGCGAGAACGAAACCGATCGAAACCACTCAAAAGCGTCTTCGGGCATATCAAAATGTGTTTGGCACCGTTGGTTGTGAAAATTCTTTTTTCCCCGAGTCGGTGGGCCCGGTGAAATGTTTGTGTGATGCGAGAACGAAACCGATCGAAACCACTCAAAAGCGTCTTCGGGCATATCAAAATGTGTTTGGCACCGTTGGTTGTGAAAATTCTTTTTTCCCCGAGTCGGTGGGCCCGGTGAAATGTTTGTGTGATGCGAGAACGAAACCGATCGAAACCACTCAAAAGCGTCTTCGGGCATATCAAAATGTGTTTGGCACCGTTGGTTGTGAAAATTCTTTTTTCCCCGAGTCGGTGGGCCCGGTGAAATGTTTGTGTGATGCGAGAACGAAACCGATCGAAACCACTCAAAAGCGTCTTCGGGCATATCAAAATGTGTTTGGCACCGTTGGTTGTGAAAATTCTTTTTTCCCCGAGTCGGTGGGCCCGGTGAAATGTTTGTGTGATGCGAGAACGAAACCGATCGAAACCACTCAAAAGCGTCTTCGGGCATATCAAAATGTGTTTGGCACCGTTGGTTGTGAAAATTCTTTTTTCCCCGAGTCGGTGGGCCCGGTGAAATGTTTGTGTGATGCGAGAACGAAACCGATCGAAACCACTCAAAAGCGTCTTCGGGCATATCAAAATGTGTTTGGCACCGTTGGTTGTGAAAATTCTTTTTTCCCCGAGTCGGTGGGCCCGGTGAAATGTTTGTGTGATGCGAGAACGAAACCGATCGAAACCACTCAAAAGCGTCTTCGGGCATATCAAAATGTGTTTGGCACCGTTGGTTGTGAAAATTCTTTTTTCCCCGAGTCGGTGGGCCCGGTGAAATGTTTGTGTGATGCGAGAACGAAACCGATCGAAACCACTCAAAAGCGTCTTCGGGCATATCAAAATGTGTTTGGCACCGTTGGTTGTGAAAATTCTTTTTTCCCCGAGTCGGTGGGCCCGGTGAAATGTTTGTGTGATGCGAGAACGAAACCGATCGAAACCACTCAAAAGCGTCTTCGGGCATATCAAAATGTGTTTGGCACCGTTGGTTGTGAAAATTCTTTTTTCCCCGAGTCGGTGGGCCCGGTGAAATGTTTGTGTGATGCGAGAACGAAACCGATCGAAACCACTCAAAAGCGTCTTCGGGCATATCAAAATGTGTTTGGCACCGTTGGTTGTGAAAATTCTTTTTTCCCCGAGTCGGTGGGCCCGGTGAAATGTTTGTGTGATGCGAGAACGAAACCGATCGAAACCACTCAAAAGCGTCTTCGGGCATATCAAAATGTGTTTGGCACCGTTGGTTGTGAAAATTCTTTTTTCCCCGAGTCGGTGGGCCCGGTGAAATGTTTGTGTGATGCGAGAACGAAACCGATCGAAACCACTCAAAAGCGTCTTCGGGCATATCAAAATGTGTTTGGCACCGTTGGTTGTGAAAATTCTTTTTTCCCCGAGTCGGTGGGCCCGGTGAAATGTTTGTGTGATGCGAGAACGAAACCGATCGAAACCACTCAAAAGCGTCTTCGGGCATATCAAAATGTGTTTGGCACCGTTGGTTGTGAAAATTCTTTTTTCCCCGAGTCGGTGGGCCCGGTGAAATGTTTGTGTGATGCGAGAACGAAACCGATCGAAACCACTCAAAAGCGTCTTCGGGCATATCAAAATGTGTTTGGCACCGTTGGTTGTGAAAATTCTTTTTTCCCCGAGTCGGTGGGCCCGGTGAAATGTTTGTGTGATGCGAGAACGAAACCGATCGAAACCACTCAAAAGCGTCTTCGGGCATATCAAAATGTGTTTGGCACCGTTGGTTGTGAAAATTCTTTTTTCCCCGAGTCGGTGGGCCCGGTGAAATGTTTGTGTGATGCGAGAACGAAACCGATCGAAACCACTCAAAAGCGTCTTCGGGCATATCAAAATGTGTTTGGCACCGTTGGTTGTGAAAATTCTTTTTTCCCCGAGTCGGTGGGCCCGGTGAAATGTTTGTGTGATGCGAGAACGAAACCGATCGAAACCACTCAAAAGCGTCTTCGGGCATATCAAAATGTGTTTGGCACCGTTGGTTGTGAAAATTCTTTTTTCCCCGAGTCGGTGGGCCCGGTGAAATGTTTGTGTGATGCGAGAACGAAACCGATCGAAACCACTCAAAAGCGTCTTCGGGCATATCAAAATGTGTTTGGCACCGTTGGTTGTGAAAATTCTTTTTTCCCCGAGTCGGTGGGCCCGGTGAAATGTTTGTGTGATGCGAGAACGAAACCGATCGAAACCACTCAAAAGCGTCTTCGGGCATATCAAAATGTGTTTGGCACCGTTGGTTGTGAAAATTCTTTTTTCCCCGAGTCGGTGGGCCCGGTGAAATGTTTGTGTGATGCGAGAACGAAACCGATCGAAACCACTCAAAAGCGTCTTCGGGCATATCAAAATGTGTTTGGCACCGTTGGTTGTGAAAATTCTTTTTTCCCCGAGTCGGTGGGCCCGGTGAAATGTTTGTGTGATGCGAGAACGAAACCGATCGAAACCACTCAAAAGCGTCTTCGGGCATATCAAAATGTGTTTGGCACCGTTGGTTGTGAAAATTCTTTTTTCCCCGAGTCGGTGGGCCCGGTGAAATGTTTGTGTGATGCGAGAACGAAACCGATCGAAACCACTCAAAAGCGTCTTCGGGCATATCAAAATGTGTTTGGCACCGTTGGTTGTGAAAATTCTTTTTTCCCCGAGTCGGTGGGCCCGGTGAAATGTTTGTGTGATGCGAGAACGAAACCGATCGAAACCACTCAAAAGCGTCTTCGGGCATATCAAAATGTGTTTGGCACCGTTGGTTGTGAAAATTCTTTTTTCCCCGAGTCGGTGGGCCCGGTGAAATGTTTGTGTGATGCGAGAACGAAACCGATCGAAACCACTCAAAAGCGTCTTCGGGCATATCAAAATGTGTTTGGCACCGTTGGTTGTGAAAATTCTTTTTTCCCCGAGTCGGTGGGCCCGGTGAAATGTTTGTGTGATGCGAGAACGAAACCGATCGAAACCACTCAAAAGCGTCTTCGGGCATATCAAAATGTGTTTGGCACCGTTGGTTGTGAAAATTCTTTTTTCCCCGAGTCGGTGGGCCCGGTGAAATGTTTGTGTGATGCGAGAACGAAACCGATCGAAACCACTCAAAAGCGTCTTCGGGCATATCAAAATGTGTTTGGCACCGTTGGTTGTGAAAATTCTTTTTTCCCCGAGTCGGTGGGCCCGGTGAAATGTTTGTGTGATGCGAGAACGAAACCGATCGAAACCACTCAAAAGCGTCTTCGGGCATATCAAAATGTGTTTGGCACCGTTGGTTGTGAAAATTCTTTTTTCCCCGAGTCGGTGGGCCCGGTGAAATGTTTGTGTGATGCGAGAACGAAACCGATCGAAACCACTCAAAAGCGTCTTCGGGCATATCAAAATGTGTTTGGCACCGTTGGTTGTGAAAATTCTTTTTTCCCCGAGTCGGTGGGCCCGGTGAAATGTTTGTGTGATGCGAGAACGAAACCGATCGAAACCACTCAAAAGCGTCTTCGGGCATATCAAAATGTGTTTGGCACCGTTGGTTGTGAAAATTCTTTTTTCCCCGAGTCGGTGGGCCCGGTGAAATGTTTGTGTGATGCGAGAACGAAACCGATCGAAACCACTCAAAAGCGTCTTCGGGCATATCAAAATGTGTTTGGCACCGTTGGTTGTGAAAATTCTTTTTTCCCCGAGTCGGTGGGCCCGGTGAAATGTTTGTGTGATGCGAGAACGAAACCGATCGAAACCACTCAAAAGCGTCTTCGGGCATATCAAAATGTGTTTGGCACCGTTGGTTGTGAAAATTCTTTTTTCCCCGAGTCGGTGGGCCCGGTGAAATGTTTGTGTGATGCGAGAACGAAACCGATCGAAACCACTCAAAAGCGTCTTCGGGCATATCAAAATGTGTTTGGCACCGTTGGTTGTGAAAATTCTTTTTTCCCCGAGTCGGTGGGCCCGGTGAAATGTTTGTGTGATGCGAGAACGAAACCGATCGAAACCACTCAAAAGCGTCTTCGGGCATATCAAAATGTGTTTGGCACCGTTGGTTGTGAAAATTCTTTTTTCCCCGAGTCGGTGGGCCCGGTGAAATGTTTGTGTGATGCGAGAACGAAACCGATCGAAACCACTCAAAAGCGTCTTCGGGCATATCAAAATGTGTTTGGCACCGTTGGTTGTGAAAATTCTTTTTTCCCCGAGTCGGTGGGCCCGGTGAAATGTTTGTGTGATGCGAGAACGAAACCGATCGAAACCACTCAAAAGCGTCTTCGGGCATATCAAAATGTGTTTGGCACCGTTGGTTGTGAAAATTCTTTTTTCCCCGAGTCGGTGGGCCCGGTGAAATGTTTGTGTGATGCGAGAACGAAACCGATCGAAACCACTCAAAAGCGTCTTCGGGCATATCAAAATGTGTTTGGCACCGTTGGTTGTGAAAATTCTTTTTTCCCCGAGTCGGTGGGCCCGGTGAAATGTTTGTGTGATGCGAGAACGAAACCGATCGAAACCACTCAAAAGCGTCTTCGGGCATATCAAAATGTGTTTGGCACCGTTGGTTGTGAAAATTCTTTTTTCCCCGAGTCGGTGGGCCCGGTGAAATGTTTGTGTGATGCGAGAACGAAACCGATCGAAACCACTCAAAAGCGTCTTCGGGCATATCAAAATGTGTTTGGCACCGTTGGTTGTGAAAATTCTTTTTTCCCCGAGTCGGTGGGCCCGGTGAAATGTTTGTGTGATGCGAGAACGAAACCGATCGAAACCACTCAAAAGCGTCTTCGGGCATATCAAAATGTGTTTGGCACCGTTGGTTGTGAAAATTCTTTTTTCCCCGAGTCGGTGGGCCCGGTGAAATGTTTGTGTGATGCGAGAACGAAACCGATCGAAACCACTCAAAAGCGTCTTCGGGCATATCAAAATGTGTTTGGCACCGTTGGTTGTGAAAATTCTTTTTTCCCCGAGTCGGTGGGCCCGGTGAAATGTTTGTGTGATGCGAGAACGAAACCGATCGAAACCACTCAAAAGCGTCTTCGGGCATATCAAAATGTGTTTGGCACCGTTGGTTGTGAAAATTCTTTTTTCCCCGAGTCGGTGGGCCCGGTGAAATGTTTGTGTGATGCGAGAACGAAACCGATCGAAACCACTCAAAAGCGTCTTCGGGCATATCAAAATGTGTTTGGCACCGTTGGTTGTGAAAATTCTTTTTTCCCCGAGTCGGTGGGCCCGGTGAAATGTTTGTGTGATGCGAGAACGAAACCGATCGAAACCACTCAAAAGCGTCTTCGGGCATATCAAAATGTGTTTGGCACCGTTGGTTGTGAAAATTCTTTTTTCCCCGAGTCGGTGGGCCCGGTGAAATGTTTGTGTGATGCGAGAACGAAACCGATCGAAACCACTCAAAAGCGTCTTCGGGCATATCAAAATGTGTTTGGCACCGTTGGTTGTGAAAATTCTTTTTTCCCCGAGTCGGTGGGCCCGGTGAAATGTTTGTGTGATGCGAGAACGAAACCGATCGAAACCACTCAAAAGCGTCTTCGGGCATATCAAAATGTGTTTGGCACCGTTGGTTGTGAAAATTCTTTTTTCCCCGAGTCGGTGGGCCCGGTGAAATGTTTGTGTGATGCGAGAACGAAACCGATCGAAACCACTCAAAAGCGTCTTCGGGCATATCAAAATGTGTTTGGCACCGTTGGTTGTGAAAATTCTTTTTTCCCCGAGTCGGTGGGCCCGGTGAAATGTTTGTGTGATGCGAGAACGAAACCGATCGAAACCACTCAAAAGCGTCTTCGGGCATATCAAAATGTGTTTGGCACCGTTGGTTGTGAAAATTCTTTTTTCCCCGAGTCGGTGGGCCCGGTGAAATGTTTGTGTGATGCGAGAACGAAACCGATCGAAACCACTCAAAAGCGTCTTCGGGCATATCAAAATGTGTTTGGCACCGTTGGTTGTGAAAATTCTTTTTTCCCCGAGTCGGTGGGCCCGGTGAAATGTTTGTGTGATGCGAGAACGAAACCGATCGAAACCACTCAAAAGCGTCTTCGGGCATATCAAAATGTGTTTGGCACCGTTGGTTGTGAAAATTCTTTTTTCCCCGAGTCGGTGGGCCCGGTGAAATGTTTGTGTGATGCGAGAACGAAACCGATCGAAACCACTCAAAAGCGTCTTCGGGCATATCAAAATGTGTTTGGCACCGTTGGTTGTGAAAATTCTTTTTTCCCCGAGTCGGTGGGCCCGGTGAAATGTTTGTGTGATGCGAGAACGAAACCGATCGAAACCACTCAAAAGCGTCTTCGGGCATATCAAAATGTGTTTGGCACCGTTGGTTGTGAAAATTCTTTTTTCCCCGAGTCGGTGGGCCCGGTGAAATGTTTGTGTGATGCGAGAACGAAACCGATCGAAACCACTCAAAAGCGTCTTCGGGCATATCAAAATGTGTTTGGCACCGTTGGTTGTGAAAATTCTTTTTTCCCCGAGTCGGTGGGCCCGGTGAAATGTTTGTGTGATGCGAGAACGAAACCGATCGAAACCACTCAAAAGCGTCTTCGGGCATATCAAAATGTGTTTGGCACCGTTGGTTGTGAAAATTCTTTTTTCCCCGAGTCGGTGGGCCCGGTGAAATGTTTGTGTGATGCGAGAACGAAACCGATCGAAACCACTCAAAAGCGTCTTCGGGCATATCAAAATGTGTTTGGCACCGTTGGTTGTGAAAATTCTTTTTTCCCCGAGTCGGTGGGCCCGGTGAAATGTTTGTGTGATGCGAGAACGAAACCGATCGAAACCACTCAAAAGCGTCTTCGGGCATATCAAAATGTGTTTGGCACCGTTGGTTGTGAAAATTCTTTTTTCCCCGAGTCGGTGGGCCCGGTGAAATGTTTGTGTGATGCGAGAACGAAACCGATCGAAACCACTCAAAAGCGTCTTCGGGCATATCAAAATGTGTTTGGCACCGTTGGTTGTGAAAATTCTTTTTTCCCCGAGTCGGTGGGCCCGGTGAAATGTTTGTGTGATGCGAGAACGAAACCGATCGAAACCACTCAAAAGCGTCTTCGGGCATATCAAAATGTGTTTGGCACCGTTGGTTGTGAAAATTCTTTTTTCCCCGAGTCGGTGGGCCCGGTGAAATGTTTGTGTGATGCGAGAACGAAACCGATCGAAACCACTCAAAAGCGTCTTCGGGCATATCAAAATGTGTTTGGCACCGTTGGTTGTGAAAATTCTTTTTTCCCCGAGTCGGTGGGCCCGGTGAAATGTTTGTGTGATGCGAGAACGAAACCGATCGAAACCACTCAAAAGCGTCTTCGGGCATATCAAAATGTGTTTGGCACCGTTGGTTGTGAAAATTCTTTTTTCCCCGAGTCGGTGGGCCCGGTGAAATGTTTGTGTGATGCGAGAACGAAACCGATCGAAACCACTCAAAAGCGTCTTCGGGCATATCAAAATGTGTTTGGCACCGTTGGTTGTGAAAATTCTTTTTTCCCCGAGTCGGTGGGCCCGGTGAAATGTTTGTGTGATGCGAGAACGAAACCGATCGAAACCACTCAAAAGCGTCTTCGGGCATATCAAAATGTGTTTGGCACCGTTGGTTGTGAAAATTCTTTTTTCCCCGAGTCGGTGGGCCCGGTGAAATGTTTGTGTGATGCGAGAACGAAACCGATCGAAACCACTCAAAAGCGTCTTCGGGCATATCAAAATGTGTTTGGCACCGTTGGTTGTGAAAATTCTTTTTTCCCCGAGTCGGTGGGCCCGGTGAAATGTTTGTGTGATGCGAGAACGAAACCGATCGAAACCACTCAAAAGCGTCTTCGGGCATATCAAAATGTGTTTGGCACCGTTGGTTGTGAAAATTCTTTTTTCCCCGAGTCGGTGGGCCCGGTGAAATGTTTGTGTGATGCGAGAACGAAACCGATCGAAACCACTCAAAAGCGTCTTCGGGCATATCAAAATGTGTTTGGCACCGTTGGTTGTGAAAATTCTTTTTTCCCCGAGTCGGTGGGCCCGGTGAAATGTTTGTGTGATGCGAGAACGAAACCGATCGAAACCACTCAAAAGCGTCTTCGGGCATATCAAAATGTGTTTGGCACCGTTGGTTGTGAAAATTCTTTTTTCCCCGAGTCGGTGGGCCCGGTGAAATGTTTGTGTGATGCGAGAACGAAACCGATCGAAACCACTCAAAAGCGTCTTCGGGCATATCAAAATGTGTTTGGCACCGTTGGTTGTGAAAATTCTTTTTTCCCCGAGTCGGTGGGCCCGGTGAAATGTTTGTGTGATGCGAGAACGAAACCGATCGAAACCACTCAAAAGCGTCTTCGGGCATATCAAAATGTGTTTGGCACCGTTGGTTGTGAAAATTCTTTTTTCCCCGAGTCGGTGGGCCCGGTGAAATGTTTGTGTGATGCGAGAACGAAACCGATCGAAACCACTCAAAAGCGTCTTCGGGCATATCAAAATGTGTTTGGCACCGTTGGTTGTGAAAATTCTTTTTTCCCCGAGTCGGTGGGCCCGGTGAAATGTTTGTGTGATGCGAGAACGAAACCGATCGAAACCACTCAAAAGCGTCTTCGGGCATATCAAAATGTGTTTGGCACCGTTGGTTGTGAAAATTCTTTTTTCCCCGAGTCGGTGGGCCCGGTGAAATGTTTGTGTGATGCGAGAACGAAACCGATCGAAACCACTCAAAAGCGTCTTCGGGCATATCAAAATGTGTTTGGCACCGTTGGTTGTGAAAATTCTTTTTTCCCCGAGTCGGTGGGCCCGGTGAAATGTTTGTGTGATGCGAGAACGAAACCGATCGAAACCACTCAAAAGCGTCTTCGGGCATATCAAAATGTGTTTGGCACCGTTGGTTGTGAAAATTCTTTTTTCCCCGAGTCGGTGGGCCCGGTGAAATGTTTGTGTGATGCGAGAACGAAACCGATCGAAACCACTCAAAAGCGTCTTCGGGCATATCAAAATGTGTTTGGCACCGTTGGTTGTGAAAATTCTTTTTTCCCCGAGTCGGTGGGCCCGGTGAAATGTTTGTGTGATGCGAGAACGAAACCGATCGAAACCACTCAAAAGCGTCTTCGGGCATATCAAAATGTGTTTGGCACCGTTGGTTGTGAAAATTCTTTTTTCCCCGAGTCGGTGGGCCCGGTGAAATGTTTGTGTGATGCGAGAACGAAACCGATCGAAACCACTCAAAAGCGTCTTCGGGCATATCAAAATGTGTTTGGCACCGTTGGTTGTGAAAATTCTTTTTTCCCCGAGTCGGTGGGCCCGGTGAAATGTTTGTGTGATGCGAGAACGAAACCGATCGAAACCACTCAAAAGCGTCTTCGGGCATATCAAAATGTGTTTGGCACCGTTGGTTGTGAAAATTCTTTTTTCCCCGAGTCGGTGGGCCCGGTGAAATGTTTGTGTGATGCGAGAACGAAACCGATCGAAACCACTCAAAAGCGTCTTCGGGCATATCAAAATGTGTTTGGCACCGTTGGTTGTGAAAATTCTTTTTTCCCCGAGTCGGTGGGCCCGGTGAAATGTTTGTGTGATGCGAGAACGAAACCGATCGAAACCACTCAAAAGCGTCTTCGGGCATATCAAAATGTGTTTGGCACCGTTGGTTGTGAAAATTCTTTTTTCCCCGAGTCGGTGGGCCCGGTGAAATGTTTGTGTGATGCGAGAACGAAACCGATCGAAACCACTCAAAAGCGTCTTCGGGCATATCAAAATGTGTTTGGCACCGTTGGTTGTGAAAATTCTTTTTTCCCCGAGTCGGTGGGCCCGGTGAAATGTTTGTGTGATGCGAGAACGAAACCGATCGAAACCACTCAAAAGCGTCTTCGGGCATATCAAAATGTGTTTGGCACCGTTGGTTGTGAAAATTCTTTTTTCCCCGAGTCGGTGGGCCCGGTGAAATGTTTGTGTGATGCGAGAACGAAACCGATCGAAACCACTCAAAAGCGTCTTCGGGCATATCAAAATGTGTTTGGCACCGTTGGTTGTGAAAATTCTTTTTTCCCCGAGTCGGTGGGCCCGGTGAAATGTTTGTGTGATGCGAGAACGAAACCGATCGAAACCACTCAAAAGCGTCTTCGGGCATATCAAAATGTGTTTGGCACCGTTGGTTGTGAAAATTCTTTTTTCCCCGAGTCGGTGGGCCCGGTGAAATGTTTGTGTGATGCGAGAACGAAACCGATCGAAACCACTCAAAAGCGTCTTCGGGCATATCAAAATGTGTTTGGCACCGTTGGTTGTGAAAATTCTTTTTTCCCCGAGTCGGTGGGCCCGGTGAAATGTTTGTGTGATGCGAGAACGAAACCGATCGAAACCACTCAAAAGCGTCTTCGGGCATATCAAAATGTGTTTGGCACCGTTGGTTGTGAAAATTCTTTTTTCCCCGAGTCGGTGGGCCCGGTGAAATGTTTGTGTGATGCGAGAACGAAACCGATCGAAACCACTCAAAAGCGTCTTCGGGCATATCAAAATGTGTTTGGCACCGTTGGTTGTGAAAATTCTTTTTTCCCCGAGTCGGTGGGCCCGGTGAAATGTTTGTGTGATGCGAGAACGAAACCGATCGAAACCACTCAAAAGCGTCTTCGGGCATATCAAAATGTGTTTGGCACCGTTGGTTGTGAAAATTCTTTTTTCCCCGAGTCGGTGGGCCCGGTGAAATGTTTGTGTGATGCGAGAACGAAACCGATCGAAACCACTCAAAAGCGTCTTCGGGCATATCAAAATGTGTTTGGCACCGTTGGTTGTGAAAATTCTTTTTTCCCCGAGTCGGTGGGCCCGGTGAAATGTTTGTGTGATGCGAGAACGAAACCGATCGAAACCACTCAAAAGCGTCTTCGGGCATATCAAAATGTGTTTGGCACCGTTGGTTGTGAAAATTCTTTTTTCCCCGAGTCGGTGGGCCCGGTGAAATGTTTGTGTGATGCGAGAACGAAACCGATCGAAACCACTCAAAAGCGTCTTCGGGCATATCAAAATGTGTTTGGCACCGTTGGTTGTGAAAATTCTTTTTTCCCCGAGTCGGTGGGCCCGGTGAAATGTTTGTGTGATGCGAGAACGAAACCGATCGAAACCACTCAAAAGCGTCTTCGGGCATATCAAAATGTGTTTGGCACCGTTGGTTGTGAAAATTCTTTTTTCCCCGAGTCGGTGGGCCCGGTGAAATGTTTGTGTGATGCGAGAACGAAACCGATCGAAACCACTCAAAAGCGTCTTCGGGCATATCAAAATGTGTTTGGCACCGTTGGTTGTGAAAATTCTTTTTTCCCCGAGTCGGTGGGCCCGGTGAAATGTTTGTGTGATGCGAGAACGAAACCGATCGAAACCACTCAAAAGCGTCTTCGGGCATATCAAAATGTGTTTGGCACCGTTGGTTGTGAAAATTCTTTTTTCCCCGAGTCGGTGGGCCCGGTGAAATGTTTGTGTGATGCGAGAACGAAACCGATCGAAACCACTCAAAAGCGTCTTCGGGCATATCAAAATGTGTTTGGCACCGTTGGTTGTGAAAATTCTTTTTTCCCCGAGTCGGTGGGCCCGGTGAAATGTTTGTGTGATGCGAGAACGAAACCGATCGAAACCACTCAAAAGCGTCTTCGGGCATATCAAAATGTGTTTGGCACCGTTGGTTGTGAAAATTCTTTTTTCCCCGAGTCGGTGGGCCCGGTGAAATGTTTGTGTGATGCGAGAACGAAACCGATCGAAACCACTCAAAAGCGTCTTCGGGCATATCAAAATGTGTTTGGCACCGTTGGTTGTGAAAATTCTTTTTTCCCCGAGTCGGTGGGCCCGGTGAAATGTTTGTGTGATGCGAGAACGAAACCGATCGAAACCACTCAAAAGCGTCTTCGGGCATATCAAAATGTGTTTGGCACCGTTGGTTGTGAAAATTCTTTTTTCCCCGAGTCGGTGGGCCCGGTGAAATGTTTGTGTGATGCGAGAACGAAACCGATCGAAACCACTCAAAAGCGTCTTCGGGCATATCAAAATGTGTTTGGCACCGTTGGTTGTGAAAATTCTTTTTTCCCCGAGTCGGTGGGCCCGGTGAAATGTTTGTGTGATGCGAGAACGAAACCGATCGAAACCACTCAAAAGCGTCTTCGGGCATATCAAAATGTGTTTGGCACCGTTGGTTGTGAAAATTCTTTTTTCCCCGAGTCGGTGGGCCCGGTGAAATGTTTGTGTGATGCGAGAACGAAACCGATCGAAACCACTCAAAAGCGTCTTCGGGCATATCAAAATGTGTTTGGCACCGTTGGTTGTGAAAATTCTTTTTTCCCCGAGTCGGTGGGCCCGGTGAAATGTTTGTGTGATGCGAGAACGAAACCGATCGAAACCACTCAAAAGCGTCTTCGGGCATATCAAAATGTGTTTGGCACCGTTGGTTGTGAAAATTCTTTTTTCCCCGAGTCGGTGGGCCCGGTGAAATGTTTGTGTGATGCGAGAACGAAACCGATCGAAACCACTCAAAAGCGTCTTCGGGCATATCAAAATGTGTTTGGCACCGTTGGTTGTGAAAATTCTTTTTTCCCCGAGTCGGTGGGCCCGGTGAAATGTTTGTGTGATGCGAGAACGAAACCGATCGAAACCACTCAAAAGCGTCTTCGGGCATATCAAAATGTGTTTGGCACCGTTGGTTGTGAAAATTCTTTTTTCCCCGAGTCGGTGGGCCCGGTGAAATGTTTGTGTGATGCGAGAACGAAACCGATCGAAACCACTCAAAAGCGTCTTCGGGCATATCAAAATGTGTTTGGCACCGTTGGTTGTGAAAATTCTTTTTTCCCCGAGTCGGTGGGCCCGGTGAAATGTTTGTGTGATGCGAGAACGAAACCGATCGAAACCACTCAAAAGCGTCTTCGGGCATATCAAAATGTGTTTGGCACCGTTGGTTGTGAAAATTCTTTTTTCCCCGAGTCGGTGGGCCCGGTGAAATGTTTGTGTGATGCGAGAACGAAACCGATCGAAACCACTCAAAAGCGTCTTCGGGCATATCAAAATGTGTTTGGCACCGTTGGTTGTGAAAATTCTTTTTTCCCCGAGTCGGTGGGCCCGGTGAAATGTTTGTGTGATGCGAGAACGAAACCGATCGAAACCACTCAAAAGCGTCTTCGGGCATATCAAAATGTGTTTGGCACCGTTGGTTGTGAAAATTCTTTTTTCCCCGAGTCGGTGGGCCCGGTGAAATGTTTGTGTGATGCGAGAACGAAACCGATCGAAACCACTCAAAAGCGTCTTCGGGCATATCAAAATGTGTTTGGCACCGTTGGTTGTGAAAATTCTTTTTTCCCCGAGTCGGTGGGCCCGGTGAAATGTTTGTGTGATGCGAGAACGAAACCGATCGAAACCACTCAAAAGCGTCTTCGGGCATATCAAAATGTGTTTGGCACCGTTGGTTGTGAAAATTCTTTTTTCCCCGAGTCGGTGGGCCCGGTGAAATGTTTGTGTGATGCGAGAACGAAACCGATCGAAACCACTCAAAAGCGTCTTCGGGCATATCAAAATGTGTTTGGCACCGTTGGTTGTGAAAATTCTTTTTTCCCCGAGTCGGTGGGCCCGGTGAAATGTTTGTGTGATGCGAGAACGAAACCGATCGAAACCACTCAAAAGCGTCTTCGGGCATATCAAAATGTGTTTGGCACCGTTGGTTGTGAAAATTCTTTTTTCCCCGAGTCGGTGGGCCCGGTGAAATGTTTGTGTGATGCGAGAACGAAACCGATCGAAACCACTCAAAAGCGTCTTCGGGCATATCAAAATGTGTTTGGCACCGTTGGTTGTGAAAATTCTTTTTTCCCCGAGTCGGTGGGCCCGGTGAAATGTTTGTGTGATGCGAGAACGAAACCGATCGAAACCACTCAAAAGCGTCTTCGGGCATATCAAAATGTGTTTGGCACCGTTGGTTGTGAAAATTCTTTTTTCCCCGAGTCGGTGGGCCCGGTGAAATGTTTGTGTGATGCGAGAACGAAACCGATCGAAACCACTCAAAAGCGTCTTCGGGCATATCAAAATGTGTTTGGCACCGTTGGTTGTGAAAATTCTTTTTTCCCCGAGTCGGTGGGCCCGGTGAAATGTTTGTGTGATGCGAGAACGAAACCGATCGAAACCACTCAAAAGCGTCTTCGGGCATATCAAAATGTGTTTGGCACCGTTGGTTGTGAAAATTCTTTTTTCCCCGAGTCGGTGGGCCCGGTGAAATGTTTGTGTGATGCGAGAACGAAACCGATCGAAACCACTCAAAAGCGTCTTCGGGCATATCAAAATGTGTTTGGCACCGTTGGTTGTGAAAATTCTTTTTTCCCCGAGTCGGTGGGCCCGGTGAAATGTTTGTGTGATGCGAGAACGAAACCGATCGAAACCACTCAAAAGCGTCTTCGGGCATATCAAAATGTGTTTGGCACCGTTGGTTGTGAAAATTCTTTTTTCCCCGAGTCGGTGGGCCCGGTGAAATGTTTGTGTGATGCGAGAACGAAACCGATCGAAACCACTCAAAAGCGTCTTCGGGCATATCAAAATGTGTTTGGCACCGTTGGTTGTGAAAATTCTTTTTTCCCCGAGTCGGTGGGCCCGGTGAAATGTTTGTGTGATGCGAGAACGAAACCGATCGAAACCACTCAAAAGCGTCTTCGGGCATATCAAAATGTGTTTGGCACCGTTGGTTGTGAAAATTCTTTTTTCCCCGAGTCGGTGGGCCCGGTGAAATGTTTGTGTGATGCGAGAACGAAACCGATCGAAACCACTCAAAAGCGTCTTCGGGCATATCAAAATGTGTTTGGCACCGTTGGTTGTGAAAATTCTTTTTTCCCCGAGTCGGTGGGCCCGGTGAAATGTTTGTGTGATGCGAGAACGAAACCGATCGAAACCACTCAAAAGCGTCTTCGGGCATATCAAAATGTGTTTGGCACCGTTGGTTGTGAAAATTCTTTTTTCCCCGAGTCGGTGGGCCCGGTGAAATGTTTGTGTGATGCGAGAACGAAACCGATCGAAACCACTCAAAAGCGTCTTCGGGCATATCAAAATGTGTTTGGCACCGTTGGTTGTGAAAATTCTTTTTTCCCCGAGTCGGTGGGCCCGGTGAAATGTTTGTGTGATGCGAGAACGAAACCGATCGAAACCACTCAAAAGCGTCTTCGGGCATATCAAAATGTGTTTGGCACCGTTGGTTGTGAAAATTCTTTTTTCCCCGAGTCGGTGGGCCCGGTGAAATGTTTGTGTGATGCGAGAACGAAACCGATCGAAACCACTCAAAAGCGTCTTCGGGCATATCAAAATGTGTTTGGCACCGTTGGTTGTGAAAATTCTTTTTTCCCCGAGTCGGTGGGCCCGGTGAAATGTTTGTGTGATGCGAGAACGAAACCGATCGAAACCACTCAAAAGCGTCTTCGGGCATATCAAAATGTGTTTGGCACCGTTGGTTGTGAAAATTCTTTTTTCCCCGAGTCGGTGGGCCCGGTGAAATGTTTGTGTGATGCGAGAACGAAACCGATCGAAACCACTCAAAAGCGTCTTCGGGCATATCAAAATGTGTTTGGCACCGTTGGTTGTGAAAATTCTTTTTTCCCCGAGTCGGTGGGCCCGGTGAAATGTTTGTGTGATGCGAGAACGAAACCGATCGAAACCACTCAAAAGAGTTTTTCGTCATATGGGAATATGTTTGGCACCTTTCGCTGTGAAAATTCTTTTTTACACGAGTCGGTGGGCCCACCGCGAAGTTCGTGTGATTCGAATACTAAACCGATCAAAACCA
Organism: Oryza officinalis; assembly: GCA_008326285.1. Taxonomy (NCBI): domain Eukaryota; kingdom Viridiplantae; phylum Streptophyta; class Magnoliopsida; order Poales; family Poaceae; genus Oryza; species Oryza officinalis. The sequence goes on from BDMV01000010.1 coordinate 7,403,599, forward strand.
CTCAAAAGCGTCTGCGGGCATATCAAAATGGGTTTGGCACCGTTCGTTGTGCAAATTCTTTTTTCCCCGAGTCAATGGGCCCGGTGAAATGTTTGTGTGATGCGAGAACGAAACCGATCGAAACCACCCAAAAGCGTCTTCGGGCATATCAAAATGTGTTTGGCACTGTTGGTTGTGAAAATTCTTTCTTCCCCGAGTCGGTGGGCCCAGTGAAATGTTCGTGTGATGCGAGAACGAAACCGATCAAAACCACTCAAAAGCGTCGTCGGGCATATCAAAATGTGTTTGGCCCCGTTGGTAGTGAAAATTCTTTTTTCCCCGAGTCGGTGGGCCCGGTGAAATGTTTGTGTG
>BDMV01000010.1:7404049-7451432 GCA_008326285.1 Oryza officinalis
GCCTTCTGTTGCTTGTGAATCAGGCCATGATTCGAGCTCTATAGGAATCAGCACCCCATGCAAATTCTTACCATTGACCAAAACCTTATGGATCTCATGAGCTTCATTAGCACAACTAAACAAGCACTCAGTCCATATATCATGCATTGGCCAGGAAATTAGCATTAGTGGCAGGAACAAATCAGGATCATCAAATGACCAACCATAGGCTAAAAGCTGCATATGCTGGTAGGACTTCCAAAATGTGCCAGAGAGATGTAGCTCATATCTAATACACCATCCCACAACAAGATTTGACAACAAGCCCTCAATGACAGTAATTGTTCTACTTGTGAACTTGGTGAATCTGTAGTCCAAGGAGATTTTATGCAACTCACCTGATAATAGTAGTGCTCCGACCTCAACTTTATCTTCTGCTTGAATAGGTGGTGACCAGGCTGTAAGAGCTTCACCACCACGCCTTTGCTGCCTTGATTCAACCATGGTTCAACCAATGCGAGGGTCGAAAACCTGAGCACACCTCAATCCTGAACCCTGTAACTGTCGCACCCCAGCCTTGTACCATCACATGGTGGCCAAACCATAGATCTCTGACAAGTATAGGCTCAGAAGTGACCTTAAAATCCCCTTTGGTGATCTCAACACCAGCATCGAAGGCCATGCTGTCGCCACCACCATTGATCTTTTGCTCTTTGCATTTTGTCAAACACTTCCACATCCAAACCTTGTTAGTGTCAACCCCATTACTGACCTCTCATGCGATGAGCAGTGAATTGGTGTTGGTGCATGGTGTGGCTGCGATGCCAATGAGATCATTGGCCACGGTATGCTTCACCTTACTGTTGCGGCATGTCTCGAGCATTTGATTTATCATGACCCTCATCTCTACACACAAATCATGGAAAGTCTTCTCTATTTTGTCCTCAACCTTGCCCATGTCAGCATCAGCCTCCTTGGTTGCAGTGAGGGAAACCGGTGTCGCCATGGTCATCAATGAAGTTGAGGGTGCAGATGAGGCCAGGGTGGCTGGGAACACATGTTCTAGTGTGACTGCGGTGCTCTCTGCTACTGGTTTGGTGATGGCGCCACTTGGTCCCGACGACGAGCACTTGGTGGGTGTCTCATCGGCACCATTCGAGGGAAGAACTGCACATGCTGGACATCAAGTAGGAAGCACCCATTGTAGACGTTGCGTCCATTAGTGGCAGACCGAGCGCTCTCCGCGTCGTAGATTGACTGAACCAGATGAGAGCCTCACCGCGCCAAGAGCTCGCGACGAGCACCTGCACCGCCACTGCACCATAGTTGTCGTAGACCTGACTCAGCACCTCATGGGTGACCGGGTAGAGAACATGGCTCACGGCGACGTGAAGAACAACACTTAGAGTCGTGTCCCAACTGGCTTGGCATTTCACAGAACAGGTGGTGGGCATCACGTCCGGAAGCACCTCCACCAAGCTGCTGACCGCTCCTCCAGCTGCCGGTGCTCTCCCACACCAGAAACCCCACGAATAACCAGCTCTGATACCATATTGTCATGAACCCGCTTAATTCTCATCAAATAAGGCACAAGCACAGGAGATAAATCCACCTCCAAATGCAAATACTTGAGTAACTGAGCACAGCAATTGGGAGAAATAGAAGTGTAGGGTGGGAATAAGTAATAGATTAGGAAGCCTGACTGCTACTTTGAATTTTGTTGAAGCAGCTGGCATCAGGGATAGTGCATTGGCAACTAAGAATGACAACTTGAGAACAGAAAATTCAACCAGGGCAACAAACTATAGTCAGATTATATTCGTAACTTCAATAGCTGAGAACTTGAACCACAGTACTCCTTAAAGTAAAGTACTCATTCTAAACTAGAGTTTCAGCTTAACTTCTGCACAAAATCCTAATCAGTTTCACCTTCTAAAAAACAAAATGGCTAATCATCAATTTCAGAACAAGTGCTAGTATGATTTCAGAATTTAGGACAAACTTTAAAATTTTCAAAAGTGCTAGTACAGTTTTAGATTTTCAGATTTCAAAACAAGTGCTAATACACTTTCAGATTTCAGAACAAAGATCAAAACATGTACCGTGTTCAATAACAATGGAACTGGAAGAATTAGCAAATCCTCTCTCTCATTGTTCATCTCCATGGGTTCCCTCCACTGGTTCATCACCATGGGTTCACCTTGTTCATCTCCAGCTACGACAGCAAAAAGAAACAATTAAGCACGGTGAATTCAAATTCACTGCAAAACCAAAAAAAAAAATTTCTGCACCTGGTGCTTACCTTCATCTCGATGGATGAATAGTTGTACCGTGGATGGTAAAACGAGCATGGAACTATCAATTACAAGTATCTGGTGCTAATCCAGTGCTATATGTAGTGAATGGCTTATCAATGTTTTCAGTACTGGGAAATCTCAACTACTGAGGCAACAAGTCATAGTTTTCAGTAATGCACTAGGGAGGTAAAACACATAGAACTGAATTTTTGAGACATTTGAGTCCCCACATGTTCTAAGCATGACACCTTTTTTTGTGTGTTTTGTCTGCTGTTTTCCACAAGGAGCTAGTAAATCAAAGAAGGGGAACCAGATAGAGAGATGCAAAGGTCAGTGCCTAAACAATTTCAGATAATTGGAGGCTAGCTAAATGACTGACTACTGAGTTAACAATTTTCAGAGATTTAGTACTGCAACCGGAGGTAAAACCAAATCTAAACATTCAGAGAACCAGCTCTTTCTATGCATATTTTTCTAAGATGGAATCATTTTTTCAATAACTCTATTCATCAATGTCAATTTTACAGTGGAGCTGTGCTTTCAATTTACCTTGCCCATGTCAGCATCAGCCTCTTTGGTCGCGGTGAGGGAAACCGGTGTCGCCATGGCCGTCGATGAAGTTAAGGGTGCAGATGAGGCCGGAGTGGCTGGGAACACATGTTCTAGTGCGACTGCAGTGCTTTCACTTGGTGGGTGTCACATCGGCACCATTCGAGGGAAGAACTGCGCATGCTGGACATCAAGCAAGCAGCACCCATCGTAGACGCTGCGTCCATTAGTGGCAGACCGAGCTCTCTCCGCATCGTAGCTTGACTAGAACCAGATGAGAGCCTCACCGCCCCAAGAGCTCGCGGCGAGCACCTGCACCGCCACTGCATCATAGGCGTCGTAGACCTGACTCCGCACCTCGTGGGTGACCGGGTAGAGAACATGGCTCACGGCGGCGTGAAGAACAGCACTTGAGTCGCGTCCCAACTGGCTTGGCATTTCACAGAACAGGTGGTGGGCATCACGTCCGGAAGCACCTCCACCAAGCTACTGACCGCTCCTCCGGCCGCCGGTGCTCTCCCACACCAGAAACCCCACGAATCAACGGCTCTGATACCATATTGTGATGAACCCGCTTAATTCTCAACAAATCAAGCACAAGAGATAATTCCACCTCCAAATGCAAATACTTGAGTGACTGAGCATAGCAATTGGGAGAAATAGCTGTGTAGGGTGGGAATAAGTAATAGATTAGGAAGGAACAGGGGATTAGAGGGCTAGAGAATCAGAGTTTGAGGTGGAGAAGCAGTGGGAAGGAGGAGACGATGCAAAGCCTTCGTTGTATGTGTTCAGTTCTTGATCGATCCCCACCCTTGGTGTATGTGCCGTTGCTTTTGTAGCAGCCACTCTCCCAGCCACATAGAGGCCCAACGTCCATGAACAGGAAGAGTGCCCGGCAGCGCCGCACAGGTCACAACACAAGACACAATACAGAACACACATAAAAGTTGAGTTTTCATTTATTGCAAAATCAATGATTAAATACATCAATGTTGTTAATGAATAATGATCAATTTCTACAATGAATAATTAGCTTTACATCTACAACTACACTATAAACGTACAACTACATATCTACAATAATCAGAAAGTGGAAAGTTTTCGAATCTTTGACTCGAATTGGCGCCGTCGCTTCTTCTTCTTCAGTCTTCACGCCTTCACTTCTTCTTGCAGATGCGCTCGTGCACCACCCCGCGGAGATCGTCGTCGACCTTCTCCCAGACGGCGGCCGGCAGCGAGGCGCTCTCCGTCCACAGTCCGGGACACACGTACGCCTGCCGGCAGAGGGTGTGCGCCACCGAGTTCCCCTCCCTGTAGATGTGCCGCACCTCGACCTCCGCGAAGCAGCGCAGCAGGGAGAGGATCTCCTCGTGCATCGCCGCCGGGATCCTCGTCTCCGTCTCCTCGCCGCGTATGAGCTGGACCAGCACCAGGTCATCGCCCTCCACCACAAGCCGCTCGACGAAGCACGCCAGCGCGAGCCTCAGGCCACGGATCATCGCACGGGCCTCCACCACGCCGACCGTCCAGTGCTCCGTGGTCTCGGCGAAGGCCAGCACGACGCCGCCGTCGCAGCCGCGGATGACGCCACCGATGCTCGCTCGCTGGGACCCGTCGTGGAACACGCTCCCGTCGAAGTTGAGCTTGCACCACCCAGGCGGCGGCCGCGCCCACCTGACGATCAGCCGGGCCGGCCGAAATGGCGGGGAGGAAGGGGAAAGCGGCGTCGAGCAGCGGGGAGCCGGTGGTGGCGAGGGAAAGATCGAGGGCAAGAAAGCCAAACCGCCGCCGCCGTCCACGCACATCCTCTTCCCCTGCCAGGGCCCTCCGCCCTCGACGGTGCGCTTCTGCCGCTTGCCATTGTCGTTCTTGGCCCGCGCGTCCGCGAAGAAGAAGGCCTCGTCGCGCTTCCACGGCGGCGCGCTCAGGGGATCCGTCTCGAGGATGACGCCGTCGAGCGGGAGAGGCTGGCCCTGGAGGCGCCGGAGCAGGTAGCGGCCGACGAGGTCGTCGTCGCTGGGATCGAACTTGAGGCCCTGGAGGAGCCCATCCGCGCCAGCCGCCGACACCGCCATTTCGAACTTGAGGTCAAATTGGCCGCGCCTGAGGATTTCTAGGGTTTGGGACGGAAGGAAGCGTGGGCGAGAGGAGATGAGGTGCGAGCGGATCCCCTCGGCAAGGCGGGATTTCAATTTATGGTAGTCGTTGACACAAAACCTTGGGCCCACTTCAATCCAACTAGACGGGCGCGCTACGCTATCGTGGCCTACGACTGGGCCCGCCAGAATTCACGGCCAGCCCAACTAGAACGGGCGCGCGCGAGTCACAGGCACGATCCGGCCCAGTTTAAACAGACATGTACCGAGCCGGCCCAACTAAAATAAGCCCGTTCGTGGGCCGCCATTCGTTCTGGCCCAAATGAAGTCCGCGATACCGTTCAGACCTAAAAGAAACGGGCCGACCTAACACACCTTCTGTGCTTTTAGCCCAAGCTACGAAAGAGAATTTTTTACAACGAAAAATGCTATGATATTATTCTAATTTTATCCATTACGAACATATACAGGATGAGAATTAATGGTTACAACACTGTAGGTTGAAAAAAACATATTTCTACATAAAAATCCGTTGCTCCCCTCCATGGACCCACCTGCCATCCTCACGCTCCGAGTTCCCCCCAAAGAACAGTAAGCACTAGGAGAAGAGATCAAAGGAAACTAACCCGATGCAAATCCAGCGCCACAAATAAGCCGCCGAGACAATTAAAATGCATGGTTAAATTTAGCAACCCAGAGACAGGGCGACCGACTAATTTTGCGCCAAATCCAGAGTGCACGCGCAACGGACTTCTCTCTTGTCCTCCTCGATCCCCTCCTCTTCATCGAGTCCCCGTCGATCGCTCGCTACCGACGCGATGTGGTCGCCATGGGTCCGCCCCGGCCAGGCCACCGGCCGGCTCACGTAGTCCTGTCCTTGTCCTTCTCCCACTAGTGCGCGGCATCGCCGCCTGCAACGGTAAGGCCGACCACCAGGGCATCGGCTCTGTCCTCGACAACGATGACGTCCACGCTTGCGCCAGATAGGGCTTAGACCCATGCTGTTATAGGCTTGTCTCAACGGATCCACCCCTGTGTGGAGATTACGGGTACCATATACCCACACGGCTGATTTATCGGACTGAATATAGGGGATAGATTATATATATGAAATATGTAACGGACCACGACTCGGGTATTACGTTTCCTTGTGTATTAAGGAACGACCCAAAGTCCTGGTTCGATAATATTGTAAAGTAGATTTAGAAAATCGATACCATATCCGGTTAGGTTTTTACTTTTGTAATTCTGCCCTCCCAACCTATATAAGGCAGGCAGGAGGCCCTCCAAGCGGATATTTACAACTTGATCGTTAGATCAATACAACACTCAGCGGATACAATTCCTGAAACATGAGTAGGGTATTCTTTCTCGTCGAGAAGGCTTGAACCTGTCTAAACCTTTGTCTCTTTACCCATTCACTTTAGATCTCGTACGCCATCCCCTTTTCTTATTGCCGAATTCTAGTTTCGACAGTTGACGTGTCAAGTAGGTGTTGTGTTGAGTTTTTCACCGACAAGTGCGATGGGATCAACTTTGGGAGCCATCGACTTCGTCTTTCCTCCAGGGCAGACCTATCGCTTCGGTTGCCTCGACTTCATCACTGACAACTTCGGCAGCATCTCTCTTCTCAACTCGGATTCAAACCAGCCGGGAAGGGACCATACACGGCCCCGTTTGGGTTACCAAACGCTACTGAAATCTACTCCAAGCTACACCCCTTCGAGTCGGCTTTAAACCACTTGGGGAAATGCCTACATCCGCTCGCCCTCGCGGCTTTTCCAACGATAGGACAATGTATCATCAAATCACCATGCAACTTCCTCCACAGCTTGCCGCATTGTTTGGATCTAGGTCCGTTTCTCCCCGTAGGTTCCGATCGGAGCAAGCCTCGGCTTCATCTAGATTGAGCTTCAAGGAGGTGGGGGTCATACTCCACCCACTCGGATCTTGTACCAACACGGAGATTGCCGACTACTTTAGTTCTTTAGACGACCGCAACGACGACTACATGCCGCTTCTCTTTGGTGTGTTCATGGCAGATGCAGTCGAAGACGAAACACAAGCACGGCTGGACAGAGAAGCAGAGGAGGAAAGTCCAAAACTTGAAGAGGAAGCAAAGCGCAAGGAGGAAGAAGACCAGAGGAGGCGAGACCTCGCCAATGCAGGGCATACCACCCGCCTTGCAATTCATCACACCCGTGTCAATAAGACCAACGACTTCATCACACCTCAACAAAACGCGATCACAGTAGTTACTGTCACGCCCGAATTTTCATTCAGGATTAAAAATCATTTAATAATCCAGTTCTAGAAATTGAATTAAGAGTAAAAGCACTTTAACAAGTGAAATTAATGTGGAAAATAAAATTTCCTTTAAAAATCATGGCTGGAAATATTTTTGTAATATTCTCCATGCCCTAAAGTACTCTCTAAAATCCGTGAATTTTCGGAGCTAAAGAAGTAATTTAAATAATAAAAAGTTCATTTAACCAATTAATTAAATTAAAAACAAATTAAAATCTCTCTCCTTGGCCTTGGGCCATTTTTGGCCCAATTCCCTTCTCCTCCAGCCGAAGTCTACTTTCTCTCCCTGTGGCTTGCTCGTTTCCCTTCCTCCCTCGGCCCGCCTTCGCTTAGGCCATGTCTGTCCGCTCGGCCCGGCTTGCCTCCTCTCCCTCGTGCAAGTCCACTCTACCTCCTAGGTCGGTCTCCTCTCTCTCCCTCTCGCCGACAGGTGGGACCATGGGCCCTACCTGTCATCTCCTCCCCCTACCTCCAGCCACCCTGCCATGGCCGCCATGCTGCCCCACTTCGCCACCGAATCCACGCCGTCCCTGCCCACCTCTTCCACTCTGCGCGCCCCAAATGGAGAGGATGCGGTTGCGGCTCGCCTTCTCCTCCCCGCACCTGTTCCCCCCATTCCTCGCAAAAGCCGACGCCCATAAGCCCATGACACCGTCCCACTCCGCCCGGCGAATCCGCCTCGCACCGGCCACCTCGCCGCCTCCCAAGATTATAAAAACGCATCCCAGGCTCTCCTCGTTTGTTTCTCCCTCTCTCCCGAGCTCGTCAAGCCCTCCATTGCGATCCCGCCGCTGCTTCTCTCTCTGCCCTCGTCGGCGCTCGTCCGGCCGCCGCTCGCCGCCGCTGTGCTGCACCTCTTTCTTCGCCAGCACGATCGCACTGAGGACTACCTCGGCCACCGATTCTTTGCCGCATAGAGCCACCGGAATGACGACTTCACTGTAAACCCGAAATCGCCGCCGCGTCCGCCTCCTCCGGCCACCTCAAGCCACCACTCCAAGCTACCCCCCGACCTCACACCTTTCTCCGTCGGCTTCACAACGACGGTACAAAGCCCGACGTCCCCCTTCTCCAAGCTCTCCGTCGTCAAAAACCCGTCCTCCTCACGAGAGGGGAGCTTGCCCCCTCCGCCGTGTCCGGTCGCCTCTCCTCATCGCTTCGCCGTCTCTCCCCCTCGTAACCCCTCTGTCGCCTTCCCTAGGCCGTGGCCATCCCCGTCCGTCGCTCCCCGCCGTCAGACCGCCATGGGATCGTCGTCGCTGTTGCCAACCCGAGAGACACCACCGAGCTCCTCCTGTACCACCTCGCCCACCATCGCGCCCGGTAAGCCATCCCACTCCTTCCTCTCCTCGCCTCCTCTGCCAGATTCCCGTCCAGCACTGCTGTGCCGGTGGTTGCCACTGGCGACCGGCAGGTCATGCGCCATGCACCGTCGCCGTCCGGCTGGGCTGGCCGGGGAGCCAGCTGGCCCCCTTTGCTCGGGGCCACTCGATCCCCTTCGGGGTGATCTGGGCCATTGGTTGCCCGTGGACCACAGTGGTCCCGGTCCACGGCGCACCCGACTGCCTCCATGGATGTGGTCCACGGTAGGCCGCCCCTTGTACCTACTGATGTGTGGGGCCTATGTCGGCCCACCTTTGTTGGACTTGGTCCACGCCAGCACCCCCTTGCTGACATCAGCGTAGTCCTTTTTCCTTTGTAAAATAATTAATAATTGTGCAATACTTTGGTTTAATTAACAGAAAATGAATTAAATGGCTGAAAACTTCTAAAATTCATAACTAATTCATACGAACTCCAAATCGGCCCATTCAACTTACAGAATTCATCTAAAATTGAGATCTACATGTTTGTTTACTTTTCATGCACTGTTTATTTGGTTTTTATTATGGTTTTTCCTTGTTTTGCATGCTAGCTTGTAGATTCCGTCATTTTGGAAGATCGCGCTCGCGAGGGAAAGAGTTCAGAAGATTATGTGAAGAAGCAAGTCAAGTCACACATTCCCCTTGAGCATATTGAACCTACTTTATGAAATATTTTACCATTTACAACTAAAATGCATGTTTTACTAATTACATGGGATTGGAATTACCTATCTACTTGCTTGTGCCATAGCTACTGGCAGACGAGGTCCAGACCAGTCGACCGACTCCTGTGATCGACGCCACAGACCACCTCCTCATAACAGAAATCCTCGTGGTGACCCCAACTACCATGACGGCTACCGACAGCGTACCTCCAGCGACCTAAGGCACACACTCAATCAACGCTACCATGAAAGGGAGCACCGTGCTTATCATGATGATCAAAGGTATTCTTCTGACAACGATAATGGTGGAGTTCCAGTTTTTACCTGCGAAATGCGTCAAGTGGATTGGCAGACTAGTTTTAAACCAACAGGGATTGAAAAATATGATGGCAAGACTGACCCCAAGTCATGGCTCACCGTCTACATCTTGGTCATCCGCGCAGCAGGAGGAGATAGTAAAGCTATGGCGAATTCTTTGCCCTTGTTGACTCCACTGGGAATTGGCTATTCGTGCATTAGCTTTTTCGAGAAACCTCAGGTAAAGCGAGCCGAGAAAGGCCACTAGCCCCATTCGAGCTTTAACCCATGCTTTGAAGTAGCAGAATAATTAATGTGATCAATAACCATTTCCTCCAAATCCTGGCGCCATCCAGAAGCACATGAGACATTGATAAATGAGGAAAACAAAGACCATAATAGGTTAAATTAACAAGCGATAGAACCATAGATATAGCCTACCTCATCAAAATCAACCCGAGACTATGTTGAAATGCCTCGGAATAAGATCAGAGGCTGAGGAATCTGCTGCCAGGATCATATCATGCCAGGATCATATCAGTACCAGCATCAATAAATTCCAGAACTGCATTTTGGTCCACTGATCCTCCAAAACATGCTAGTGAATAGATACTAACATCAAAAAATTGAACAGGACTGGGACTGAACCGAAAACTAAATCGTCGTGAGCATAGAGTATAGCATTTGCAGCTTAACCCCAAGATATAGTTTTAAACATGCAGCCAGATATTATAGCAAACAACTATGATCCTGGCAAAAAAAAAATTCATAAATCTATCTTCTGATATAGTTTTAAACATGCCCAAGGACAAGTAGTCGTAGTGGATTTTATACCAAATAACTATGTACAAAAATCTTGTCCAAGTAGCTAAGGTTCATTCTCTAACTAACAGAAAAAAAAAAAAGAAAACCTAACTAGCAGAAAACACAACTCCGGAATCACCTCAACCAGAAGAAAACAAAAATCACTGGCAGGTATTTACATGGTTGACAGCCAGGATTATTGGATTAAGCACTAGTGGATCAAACACAACTCCACAATGCAGCATTGGTGGATTCGTCTTCACCAACAACTCCAAATGTATGGCGATACTATCTGTCCAAACTTGGTTTCGGCAATATCAATCTGGGGGTAGCAGTCAAGTGCCAAACACAATGGGTTAGTCGGGACAAAGGTTTAGACAGGTTCAGGCCCTCTCTAACGAGAGGTAATATCCTACTCCTGTTTCGGGGATTCGATCCGCCGAGTGGTTTATTGATCTCTTGATCTCTTTCAATTGGGGCTCTCGTGAGTTTTCCCTCTATAGTCTCGTGTATTTTCCGCGTGTTCCCTTCAAGGGACGCCCTACCCTCCTTATATAGTCTTGGAGGGTAGGTTTACAAGTCGGAGACCTATCCTATTCTAAGTTGGACTCCTTAATCTTACCAGCTATAGACTATGAGTCATTACCTTATCTCAATGGTAACGTAACTCCCAAGTCATAGCCGGTTTACATAATCATGAGTCATAACCTATCCCTATGATAAGTCAGATAAGCTAGCCATGAGGATATCCGGTACCCATAATCTCCACACTATCATATTGAGGTCAGCACTCTTTTTCACATGAGCACCTTTAATACAGAATGCATAATAAAAAAAAAGCAAATCATCGATTTAAATTCAGTACTATTGCAAAATCAGAACCAGAGCAAATTCAGAAGTGGACAACTTCACTTCAGTCACTTGACAATTTGAATTCAGTAAAATCCACGGGTGAAAATCAAACTATATCCATAACTTGAAAAGTTGAGAACTTGAATTACATTACTTCATCTGAAACTAAAATACTCCTTCTGAATTATAGTTTCAGCTTAACTATAGAACAAAATCTTTAAGTACTGTAGATATTAGACAAAATTTGGTTAATTTCATGTACTTGTAGAACTATCTAGCTTTTTTGGGGGAAAATATGTCTGAAAGTTCATTCATGTATTCCTTGTAAAACTTTGTTTCGAAGAAACATATCTGACGATTCATGGACAATACTCTCAATTGCCTGCTTGTCCAATACTCTCAATTGCCTGCTTGCCTGCCTCTGTAAGGCAAGATAAACAAGGTAGGTAGCCTAACTGCTACTCTGAAATCAGGACAGTGTATTGGCAACTAACGATAACAACTTGAGAACAGTGAAATCAACTAGTGAAAAATCAAATTAGACTCATATTATATTCATAACACCAAAAGTTGAGAACTTGAACTACAATACTGCTTCTTGTATTAAAGTACTCATTCTGAACTATAGTTTCAGTTTAACTTCTGCACAAAATCTGTAACCACTTGTTAATGCCAAAATTTGGTAAGCCCTGATGTCATCATCGACCTATAGTCAGTATCGGCTTCAGAGTTCTGAAATCGGCCGATGAGAATTATCAGTCCAGCGGTTGGATTCTTGAAGGATTCGGTTAAGAAAATTAATCAATTAAAGGAAGCTTATCCAGAAGAGACCGAGTTCGAGGAGGATGCAACATGGCAAGTTATCTATTAGTTAGGCAGAGTCAGTTAGTTTTCTTTTACTTTTGGGAAAGATTGTTTAGAGTCCAAATAAGACTTCTATCTTTTACTTTATCTTTAGGAAAGTTTGTGTCTTGTCAAATAAGGACTAGTATCTACCCATGGGTATAAATATATACACCCGGGGTCTTTGTAAGATATCTCTCGATCAATGCAACTACTCTCGGCGCATCATCACCCTCTTTCCCGAGGTTTTTATTTATCAACTAGCGGAACTTGGCACCTGACGCAGGGCTGCATCGGCTATCGATCTCCGGCGAAGGGGTAAGTCCTACGTTCCACCGACCCTGGCAATAATATCGGCTACATTGGTGTGGTTAAAGACTGGAATTATTCCATCTGCTTGTCAGCCGATCGGCTTGTTAGCCGATCGGCTTTTTGATCTGCTGTTTATATATCTTGTCAGTTGCAGGATCGAACTGACTGGCACGCCCACATCTCATCAATTTTAGGACGTGCACTGGAGCTAAGCAGATCTCCCAGGCCTTCGTGTGCCACACGCAGGATCTTCGTCAACACATCTTTTGGCACACTCGACGGGACAAATTTTGTGTTAACACCACTGTAGCAATCAGACAATAGCTCTAGCCTCATCCTGATCAGTTGCACCTTTTAAAAAACAAAATGGCTAATCATCAGTTTTAGAACAAGTCCTAGAACAATTTCAGAATTTAGAACAAACTTTCAAATTTCAGAACAAGTGCTAGTACAGTTTCAGATTTCACAACAAGGATCAAAACATGTACTGTGTTCAATAAAAAGGAGCCGGCAGAATTAGCAACTCCTCCCTCTCCTTGTTTATCTCCATGGGTTCCTCCATTGGTTCATCACCATAGGTGTTCACCTTGTTCGTCTCCAGCTACGACAGCACAAAGAAAAAAAAAGCACGGTGGGTTCAAATTCACTGCAAAACCATATACAATCTCTACAACCGGTGCTTACCTTCATCTCGATGGATGAATAGTGGCAACCTAGATCGTAAAACCAGCATGGAAATACAAGTATCTGCTCTAGTGCAGATCCAGTGCCCGTCTTGCCATCCACCACCAGTGCGAGCAACTGTTTGCCACCCTTGGTTGTCGCATATTGTCGCCAAGAAGAAGCTCGAGGTTATAGGATAAAAGAATTGAAAAACTGTAGGTTTGATGAGTTAAATCCAAGAGAAATGAAAAGAGCTTGCTTAAAAATCGAATATGACCTGAGATTAGTAGATGAATAAATTTGAGAACCTAAGCAGATGATTTTCCAAGAAATCTATCACTCTATGAGATTAAATTTCAAATCACAAAAGGAAGACCTCCCAAAGGACCAAGAGAACAGACAAAATGTTCTTCAGCATGTCTGAATTTGAGAACTTGAAATCAAGTGTGTCAACCATGCTGTAAAAGTTAAGTTTCTATAGATAAATGGATCTGATAAGAGAAGAATTCAAATGATCTTCAGTATGTCTGAATTTTTTTGTGATATGTATACTTCTGTTATGTTTGAATATTCTATTGTTGTAAAACTGGTGCATAACTGCATATGGTAACATAAAGATTTCCCTAGCAATATAAATTCTGAGATAATAGCCATAAATAATTTGCACCCATCACTACTACCTTCGCTTCACTACATACCATGAAGCTCGAGCCCTCACCAGGGGAGGAAGTGTCACGAACCCACTTAATTCTCAACAAATCAACCACAAGCACAAGAGATAAATCCATCTCCAAATGCAAATGCTTGAGTAACTGAGCATACAAATCGGGATAAACAGAAGTGTAGGCTAGGAATAAGCAATAGATTGGGAAGAAGCAGGGGAATAAAGGGTAGAGAATCGGAGTTTGAGGTGGAGAAGCAGTGGGAAGGAGGAGACGAGGAAAAGCCTTCGTTCTGTTCAGTTCTTGATCGATCCCCACCCAAACACCCCCCCCCCTCTTCGACTTCTTCGTGTATATGCTGTTGCTTTTGTAGCAGCCACTCTCCCAGCCGAGTGGGCGTAGGGCCAGCCCTGTTCTCCAATCATGCAGCCCACATAGAGGCCCAAAGTCCATGACATTCCCCTCTCCTTGAATTTCGGCCTGTCCCCGAACCGCTTCATGAAAACCACCAGGATCCCATGGTATTTGTTAATCCTTGTTGGTAGCATCTGTATACAGTATGGAGTTAGGAGCACTTGAAGGCAAATCATCCTTCGACATCCACAGCCTCTGAACATGATTTGCATGAGTGGGCAACATCCTTGATCTTGCTACCATAGATCTTTGCAACTATCCAGCCAAGATATCCATAGCTACAACTTGTTTGCCCTAGATCAAGATCACCATACAGCACAATTTTGATTTGCATCCACTGACCAGCAACCCGTATGCCCATGACAACTTTTTCCTAATTTGACCAGCTAGGGGGTACCCTATAGTGTTAGTAGAAAAGGTGCTTGCTGGGATGGTGGCACTCCTGCCATAAATCCATTGAGACCAAAACATATAACTCTAACCATTTCTCAACAGAACCATTGCATGTTTGTGAAGCAAACTGCATGCTGCAATAAGGCTCACAGAATGTTATGTAAGATCTTTTCCACTGTATAATAGTCTCACTAAAATTTTTAGCTTGACCACCACATATCCACATATGCTTCCAATGATTCCCAGCAGAAGGCATTGAATAACTCATATACCACAAACTTAGCATAGAGAGATCTTCTTTGAATTTTGCAAAGAATGCTTGGCAGTTGGGAGGTAACTCCTCTCATAGGAGTTGGTAGCTCTTGGCCAATATCTTTCTTTCCTTCACACCAAACCAATGCATCTTGAGAAACAATTTTGTATTTTCTTCCAGTAAGGACATTGATCCTTCAATCAACAGGTTCCAACTTCTGCATGATATGTGGTAGTAGGAGTGACATATGAATCTAGTTTGTATCTCATTTGTTGTTCAGATAACCTTTCTGTCCCAGCCAACATTAGCGCAACCATGTGTTTAGATAATTTTTCCATTCCATCCATCACCCTCCATTAATATGCTCCGTCAAGTTGTGGCCATGGAACCTTTAGCTCTGTGGAAATCCACAGTATATACAAACCTGCACAACTGACTAGAGCCACATGAACCTCAAAACCAGCATTAACATATATGAACAAGCAATCGCACCATATATCAGGTGGTGGCCAGGGCAGTGGCATTTAACACGTCCAATTGACTATAACCACATGATGTCCATGGTGGTAGAAACTTCGCCACACCTCCGCTGCCTTCTGTTGCTTGTGAATCAGGCCATGATTCGAGCTCTATAGGAATCAGCACCCCATGCAAATTCTTACCATTGACCAAAACCTTATGGATCTCATGAGCTTCATTAGCACAACTAAACAAGCACTCAGTCCATATATCATGCATTGGCCAGGAAATTAGCATTAGTGGCAGGAACAAATCAGGATCATCAAATGACCAACCATAGGCTAAAAGCTGCATATGCTGGTAGGACTTCCAAAATGTGCCAGAGAGATGTAGCTCATATCTAATACACCATCCCACAACAAGATTTGACAACAAGCCCTCAATGACAGTAATTGTTCTACTTGTGAACTTGGTGAATCTGTAGTCCAAGGAGATTTTATNCGGCTTCTTGAACGCGCACGCTCTTGAGCCCCGCAATCGCAGCACCACGTCTCCTCTGGTTATCGCCCGTGTCGAAACGCGGGTGACCTCGCCGAGAAGGCTAATCCCTATTTGCCAATTGAAGAACACAAACAAGAACGAGATAGAATACAACCAAAATTGCAGATGAATGATTAAGCTCATAAGTTGGGGTCTTACAAACCGATCTAGCGGCGAAACTGTTCTTGACAGATTAATCTAAGCAAAACACAAAACCTAAAGATAGCGACGGCTACTGATATATGGAGTTTAGGGTCATGCAAGCACCCCTTGACGCAACCCTAATGGGCTCCAACACGATACACGACCCAAAGGCCCAAATACGGCGTCGCAGCGCCGGGACAGATTCTGAATGTCAATTTGTTCGGTCAATTCCTGTTGACTCGTAATGAATTTGGACATGGGACCAGAACCATTGGAAAGGTTATCTTCTTAGCTTTCCATCCATATAAAGAATGCCCCAATCCGAGCACGTATGCGACCTGGGCGCCCGTTTTAGTGCAGACTGGTCCTGGACTCCGAATTGCACCCGAAGTCGACTTGGAGAAGGTCTTGGTTTGGTCCCCAATCAACTTCTTTGATATTCCATGCATTCGTTATGCTCGGCTTCTTTTCCTTCATCCAAGCAAGTACCTCTGCAAACGAAAACAAACAAAACTCATTGTGTAGCAACGTATGTTCAAAAATATAACAAGTAAATCTTATGTAGAACTGGTTAACCTTTGGCTGATTAATACACAAGGTAGTCATGGTTATATCTGAGCTAGTTGTGTCCTCATCAACCTGACTCAGCACCTCGTGGGTGACCGGGTAGAGAACATGGCTCACAGCGACGTGAAGAACAACACTTAGAGTCGTGTCCCAACTGGCTTGGCATTTCACAGAACAGGTGGTGGGCATCACGTCCGGAAGCACCTCCACCAAGCTGCTGACCGCTCCTCCAGCTGCCGGTGCTCTCCCACACCAGAAGCCCCACGAATAACCAGCTCTGATACCATATTGTCATGAACCCGCTTAATTCTCATCAAATAAGGCACAAGCACAGGAGATAAATCCACCTCGAAATGCAAATACTTGAGTAACTAAGCACAACAATTGGGAGAAATAGAAGTGTAGGGTGGGAATAAGTAATAGATTAGGAAGCCTGACTGCTACTTTGAATTTTGTTGAAGCAGCTGGCATCAGGGATAGTGCATTGGCAACTAACAATGACAACTTGAGAACAGAAAATTCAACCAGGGCAACAAACTATAGTCAGATTATATTCGTAACTTCAATAGCTGAGAACTTGAACCACAGTACTCCTTAAAGTAAAGTACTCATTCTAAACTAGAGTTTCAGCTTAACTTCTGCACAAAATCCTAATCAGTTTCACCTTCTAAAAAACAAAATGGCTAATCATCAATTTCAGAACAAGTGCTAGTATGATTTCAGAATTTAGGACAAACTTTAAAATTTTCAAAAGTGCTAGTACAGTTTTAGATTTTCAGATTTCAAAACAAGTGCTAATACACTTTCAGATTTCAGAACAAAGATCAAAACATGTACCGTGTTCAATAACAATGGAACTGGAAGAATTAGCAAATCCTCTCTCTCATTGTTCATCTCCATGGGTTCCCTCCACTGGTTCATCACCATGGGTTCACCTTGTTCATCTCCAGCTACGACAGCAAAAAGAAACAATTAAGCACGGTGAATTCAAATTCACTGCAAAACCAAAAAAAAAAATTTCTGCACCTGGTGCTTACCTTCATCTCGATGGATGAATAGTTGTACCGTGGATGGTAAAACGAGCATGGAACTATCAATTACAAGTATCTGGTGCTAATCCAGTGCTATATGTAGTGAATGGCTTATCAATGTTTTCAGTACTGGGAAATCTCAACTACTGAGGCAACAAGTCATAGTTTTCAGTAATGCACTAGGGAGGTAAAACACATAGAACTGAATTTTTGAGACATTTGAGTCCCCACATGTTCTAAGCATGACACCTTTTTTTGTGTGTTTTGTCTGCTGTTTTCCACAAGGAGCTAGTAAATCAAAGAAGGGGAACCAGATAGAGAGATGCAAAGGTCAGTGCCTAAACAATTTCAGATAATTGGAGGCTAGCTAAATGACTGACTACTGAGTTAACAATTTTCAGAGATTTAGTACTGCAACCGGAGGTAAAACCAAATCTAAACATTCAGAGAACCAGCTCTTTCTATGCATATTTTTCTAAGATGGAATCATTTTTTCAATAACTCTATTCATCAATATCAATTTTACAATGGAGCTGTGCTTTAAATTTACCTTGCCCATGTCAGCATCAGCCTCTTTGGTCGCGGTGAGGGAAACCGGTGTCGCCATGGCCGTCGATGAAGTTGAGGGTGCAGATGAGGCCGGAGTGGCTGGGAACACACGTTCTAGTGTGACTGCGGTGCTTTCACTTGGTGGGTGTCACATCGGCACCATTCGAGGGAAGAACTGCGCACGCTGGACATCAAGCAAGCAGCACCCATCGTAGACGCTGCGTCCACTAGTTGTAGACCGAGCTCTCTCCGCATCGTAGCTTGACTAGAACCAGATGAGAGCCTCACCGCCCCAAGAGCTCGCGGCGAGCACCTGCACCGCCACTGCATCATAGGCGTCGTAGACCTGACTCCGCACCTCGTGGGTGACCGGGTAGAGAACATGGCTCACGGCGGCGTGAAGAACAGCACTTGAGTCGCGTCCCAACTGGCTTGGCATTTCACAGAACAGGTGGTGGGCATCACGTCCGGAAGCACCTCCACCAAGCTACTGACCGCTCCTCCGGCCGCCGGTGCTCTCCCACACCAGAAACCCCACGAATCAACGGCTCTGATACCATATTGTGATGAACCCGCTTAATTCTCAACAAATCAAGCACAAGAGATAATTCCACCTCCAAATGCAAATACTTGAGTGACTGAGCATAGCAATTGGGAGAAATAGCTGTGTAGGGTGGGAATAAGTAATAGATTAGGAAGGAACAGGGGATTAGAGGGCTAGAGAATCAGAGTTTGAGGTGGAGAAGCAGTGGGAAGGAGGAGACGATGCAAAGCCTTCGTTGTATGTGTTCAGTTCTTGATCGATCCCCACCCTTGGTGTATGTGCCGTTGCTTTTGTAGCAGCCACTCTCCCAGCCACATAGAGGCCCAACGTCCATGAACAGGAAGAGTGCCCGGCAGCGCCGCACAGGTCACAACACAAGACACAATACAGAACACACATAAAAGTTGAGTTTTCATTTATTGCAAAATCAATGATTAAATACATCAATGTTGTTAATGAATAATGATCAATTTCTACAATGAATAATTAGCTTTACATCTACAACTACACTATAAACGTACAACTACATATCTACAATAATCAGAAAGTGGAAAGTTTTCGAATCTTTGACTCGAATTGGCGCCGTCGCTTCTTCTTCTTCAGTCTTCACGCCTTCACTTCTTCTTGCAGATGCGCTCGTGCACCACCCCGCGGAGATCGTCGTCGACCTTCTCCCAGACGGCGGCCGGCAGCGAGGCGCTCTCCGTCCACAGTCCGGGACACACGTACGCCTGCCGGCAGAGGGTGTGCGCCACCGAGTTCCCCTCCCTGTAGATGTGCCGCACCTCGACCTCCGCGAAGCAGCGCAGCAGGGAGAGGATCTCCTCGTGCATCGCCGCCGGGATCCTCGTCTCCGTCTCCTCGCCGCGTATGAGCTGGACCAGCACCAGGTCATCGCCCTCCACCACAAGCCGCTCGACGAAGCACGCCAGCGCGAGCCTCAGGCCACGGATCATCGCACGGGCCTCCACCACGCCGACCGTCCAGTGCTCCGTGGTCTCGGCGAAGGCCAGCACGACGCCGCCGTCGCAGCCGCGGATGACGCCACCGATGCTCGCTCGCTGGGACCCGTCGTGGAACACGCTCCCGTCGAAGTTGAGCTTGCACCACCCAGGCGGCGGCCGCGCCCACCTGACGATCAGCCGGGCCGGCCGAAATGGCGGGGAGGAAGGGGAAAGCGGCGTCGAGCAGCGGGGAGCCGGTGGTGGCGAGGGAAAGATCGAGGGCAAGAAAGCCAAACCGCCGCCGCCGTCCACGCACATCCTCTTCCCCTGCCAGGGCCCTCCGCCCTCGACGGTGCGCTTCTGCCGCTTGCCATTGTCGTTCTTGGCCCGCGCGTCCGCGAAGAAGAAGGCCTCGTCGCGCTTCCACGGCGGCGCGCTCAGGGGATCCGTCTCGAGGATGACGCCGTCGAGCGGGAGAGGCTGGCCCTGGAGGCGCCGGAGCAGGTAGCGGCCGACGAGGTCGTCGTCGCTGGGATCGAACTTGAGGCCCTGGAGGAGCCCATCCGCGCCAGCCGCCGACACCGCCATTTCGAACTTGAGGTCAAATTGGCCGCGCCTGAGGATTTCTAGGGTTTGGGACGGAAGGAAGCGTGGGCGAGAGGAGATGAGGTGCGAGCGGATCCCCTCGGCAAGGCGGGATTTCAATTTATGGTAGTCGTTGACACAAAACCTTGGGCCCACTTCAATCCAACTAGACGGGCGCGCTACGCTATCGTGGCCTACGACTGGGCCCGCCAGAATTCACGGCCAGCCCAACTAGAACGGGCGCGCGCGAGTCACAGGCACGATCCGGCCCAGTTTAAACAGACATGTACCGAGCCGGCCCAACTAAAATAAGCCCGTTCGTGGGCCGCCATTCGTTCTGGCCCAAATGAAGTCCGCGATACCGTTCAGACCTAAAAGAAACGGGCCGACCTAACACACCTTCTGTGCTTTTAGCCCAAGCTACGAAAGAGAATTTTTTACAACGAAAAATGCTATGATATTATTCTAATTTTATCCATTACGAACATATACAGGATGAGAATTAATGGTTACAACACTGTAGGTTGAAAAAAACATATTTCTACATAAAAATCCGTTGCTCCCCTCCATGGACCCACCTGCCATCCTCACGCTCCGAGTTCCCCCCAAAGAACAGTAAGCACTAGGAGAAGAGATCAAAGGAAACTAACCCGATGCAAATCCAGCGCCACAAATAAGCCGCCGAGACAATTAAAATGCATGGTTAAATTTAGCAACCCAGAGACAGGGCGACCGACTAATTTTGCGCCAAATCCAGAGTGCACGCGCAACGGACTTCTCTCTTGTCCTCCTCGATCCCCTCCTCTTCATCGAGTCCCCGTCGATCGCTCGCTACCGACGCGATGTGGTCGCCATGGGTCCGCCCCGGCCAGGCCACCGGCCGGCTCACGTAGTCCTGTCCTTGTCCTTCTCCCACTAGTGCGCGGCATCGCCGCCTGCAACGGTAAGGCCGACCACCAGGGCATCGGCTCTGTCCTCGACAACGATGACGTCCACGCTTGCGCCAGATAGGGCTTAGACCCATGCTGTTATAGGCTTGTCTCAACGGATCCACCCCTGTGTGGAGATTACGGGTACCATATACCCACACGGCTGATTTATCGGACTGAATATAGGGGATAGATTATATATATGAAATATGTAACGGACCACGACTCGGGTATTACGTTTCCTTGTGTATTAAGGAACGACCCAAAGTCCTGGTTCGATAATATTGTAAAGTAGATTTAGAAAATCGATACCATATCCGGTTAGGTTTTTACTTTTGTAATTCTGCCCTCCCAACCTATATAAGGCAGGCAGGAGGCCCTCCAAGCGGATATTTACAACTTGATCGTTAGATCAATACAACACTCAGCGGATACAATTCCTGAAACATGAGTAGGGTATTCTTTCTCGTCGAGAAGGCTTGAACCTGTCTAAACCTTTGTCTCTTTACCCATTCACTTTAGATCTCGTACGCCACCCCCTTTTCTTATTGCCGAATTCTAGTTTCGACAGTTGACGTGTCAAGTAGGTGTTGTGTTGAGTTTTTCACCGACAAGTGCGATGGGATCAACTTTGGGAGCCATCGACTTCGTCTTTCCTCCAGGGCAGACCTATCGCTTCGGCTGCCTCGACTTCATCACTGACAACTTCGGCAGCATCTCTCTTCTCAACTCGGATTCAAACCAGCCGGGAAGGGACCATACACGGCCCCGTTTGGGTTACCAAACGCTACTGAAATCTACTCCAAGCTACACCCCTTCGAGTCGGCTTTAAACCACTTGGGGAAATGCCTACATCCGCTCGCCCTCGCGGCTTTTCCAACGATAGGACAATGTATCATCAAATCACCATGCAACTTCCTCCACAGCTTGCCGCATTGTTTGGATCTAGGTCCGTTTCCCCCCGTAGGTTCCGATCGGAGCAAGCCTCGGCTTCATCTAGATTGAGCTTCAAGGAGGTGGGGGTCATACTCCACCCACTCGGATCTTGTACCAACACGGAGATTGCCGACTACTTTAGTTCTTTAGACGACCGCAACGACGACTACATGCCGCTTCTCTTTGGTGTGTTCATGGCAGATGCAGTCGAAGACGAAACACAAGCACGGCTGGACAGAGAAGCAGAGGAGGAAAGTCCAAAACTTGAAGAGGAAGCAAAGCGCAAGGAGGAAGAAGACCAGAGGAGGCGAGACCTCGCCAATGCAGGGCATACCACCCGCCTTGCAATTCATCACACCCGTGTCAATAAGACCAACGACTTCATCACACCTCAACAAAACGCGATCACAGTAGTTACTGTCACGCCCGAATTTTCATTCAGGATTAAAAATCATTTAATAATCCAGTTCTAGAAATTGAATTAAGAGTAAAAGCACTTTAACAAGTGAAATTAATGTGGAAAATAAAATTTCCTTTAAAAATCATGGCTGGAAATATTTTTGTAATATTCTCCATGCCCTAAAGTACTCTCTAAAATCCGTGAATTTTCGGAGCTAAAGAAGTAATTTAAATAATAAAAAGTTCATTTAACCAATTAATTAAATTAAAAACAAATTAAAATCTCTCTCCTTGGCCTTGGGCCATTTTTGGCCCAATTCCCTTCTCCTCCAGCCGAAGTCTACTTTCTCTCCCTGTGGCTTGCTCGTTTCCCTTCCTCCCTCGGCCCGCCTTCGCTTAGGCCATGTCTGTCCGCTCGGCCCGGCTTGCCTCCTCTCCCTCGTGCAAGTCCACTCTACCTCCTAGGTCGGTCTCCTCTCTCTCCCTCTCGCCGACAGGTGGGACCATGGGCCCTACCTGTCATCTCCTCCCCCTACCTCCAGCCACCCTGCCATGGCCGCCATGCTGCCCCACTTCGCCACCGAATCCACGCCGTCCCTGCCCACCTCTTCCACTCTGCGCGCCCCAAATGGAGAGGATGCGGTTGCGGCTCGCCTTCTCCTCCCCGCACCTGTTCCCCCCATTCCTCGCAAAAGCCGACGCCCATAAGCCCATGACACCGTCCCACTCCGCCCGGCGAATCCGCCTCGCACCGGCCACCTCGCCGCCTCCCAAGATTATAAAAACGCATCCCAGGCTCTCCTCGTTTGTTTCTCCCTCTCTCCCGAGCTCGTCAAGCCCTCCATTGCGATCCCGCCGCTGCTTCTCTCTCTGCCCTCGTCGGCGCTCGTCCGGCCGCCGCTCGCCGCCGCTGTGCTGCACCTCTTTCTTCGCCAGCACGATCGCACTGAGGACTACCTCGGCCACCGATTCTTTGCCGCATAGAGCCACCGGAATGACGACTTCACTGTAAACCCGAAATCGCCGCCGCGTCCGCCTCCTCCGGCCACCTCAAGCCACCACTCCAAGCTACCCCCCGACCTCACACCTTTCTCCGTCGGCTTCACAACGACGGTACAAAGCCCGACGTCCCCCTTCTCCAAGCTCTCCGTCGTCAAAAACCCGTCCTCCTCACGAGAGGGGAGCTTGCCCCCTCCGCCGTGTCCGGTCGCCTCTCCTCATCGCTTCGCCGTCTCTCCCCCTCGTAACCCCTCTGTCGCCTTCCCTAGGCCGTGGCCATCCCCGTCCGTCGCTCCCCGCCGTCAGACCGCCATGGGATCGTCGTCGCTGTTGCCAACCCGAGAGACACCACCGAGCTCCTCCTGTACCACCTCGCCCACCATCGCGCCCGGTAAGCCATCCCACTCCTTCCTCTCCTCGCCTCCTCTGCCAGATTCCCGTCCAGCACTGCTGTGCCGGTGGTTGCCACTGGCGACCGGCAGGTCATGCGCCATGCACCGTCGCCGTCCGGCTGGGCTGGCCGGGGAGCCAGCTGGCCCCCTTTGCTCGGGGCCACTCGATCCCCTTCGGGGTGATCTGGGCCATTGGTTGCCCGTGGACCACAGTGGTCCCGGTCCACGGCGCACCCGACTGCCTCCATGGATGTGGTCCACGGTAGGCCGCCCCTTGTACCTACTGATGTGTGGGGCCTATGTCGGCCCACCTTTATTGGACTCGGTCCACGCCGGCGCCCCCTTGCTGACATCAGCGTAGTCCTTTTTCCTTTGTAAAATAATTAATAATTGTGCAATACTTTGGTTTAATTACCAGAAAATGAATTAAATGGCTGAAAATTTCTAAAATTCATAACTAATTCATACGAACTCCAAATCGGCCCATTCAACTTACAGAATTCATCTAAAATTGAGATCTACATGTTTGTTTACTTTTCATGCACTGTTTATTTGGTTTTTATTAGGGTTTTTCCTTGTTTTGCATGCCAGCTTGTAGATTCCGTCATTTTGGAAGATCGCGCTCGCGAGGGAAAGAGTTCAGAAGATTGTGTGAAGAAGCAAGTCAAGTCACACATTCCCCTTGAGCATATTGAACCTACTTTATGAAATGTTTTACCATTTACAACTAAAATGCATGTTTTACTAATTACATGGGATTGGAATTACCTATCTACTTGCTTGTGCCATAGCTACTGGCAGACGAGGTCCAGACCAGTTGACCGACTCCTGTGATCGACGCCACGGACCACCTCCTCATAACAGAAATCCTCGTGGTGACCCCAACTACCATGACGGCTACCGACAGCGTACCTCCAGCGACCTAAGGCACACACTCAATCAACGCTACCATGAAAGGGAGCACCGTGCTTATCATGATGATCAAAGGTATTCTTCTGACAACGATAATGGTGGAGTTCCAGTTTTTACCTGCGAAATGCGTCAAGTGGATTGGCAGACTAGTTTTAAACCAACAGGGATTGAAAAATATGATGGCAAGACTGACCCCAAGTCATGGCTCACCGTCTACATCTTGGTCATCCGCGCAGCAGGAGGAGATAGTAAAGCTATGGCGAATTCTTTGCCCTTGTTGACTCCACTGGGAATTGGCTATTCGTGCATTAGCTTTTTCGAGAAACCTCAGGTAAAGCGAGCCGAGAAAGGCCACTAGCCCCATTCGAGCTTTAACCCATGCTTTGAAGTAGCAGAATAATTAATGTGATCAATAACCATTTCCTCCAAATCCTGGCGCCATCCAGAAGCACATGAGACATTGATAAATGAGGAAAACAAAGACCATAATAGGTTAAATTAACAAGCGATAGAACCATAGATATAGCCTACCTCATCAAAATCAACCCGAGACTATGTTGAAATGCCTCGGAATAAGATCAGAGGCTGAGGAATCTGCTGCCAGGATCATATCATGCCAGGATCATATCAGTACCAGCATCAATAAATTCCAGAACTGCTTTTTGGTCCACTGATCCTCCAAAACATGCTAGTGAATAGATACTAACATCAAAAAATTGAACAGGACTGGGACTGGACCGAAAACTAAATCGTCGTGAGCATAGAGTATAGCATTTGCAGCTTAACCCCAAGATATAGTTTTAAACATGCAGCCAGATATTATAGCAAAAAACTATGATCCTGGCAAAAAAAATTCATAAATCTATCTTCTGATATAGTTTTAAACATGCCCAAGGACAAGTAGTCGTAGTGGATTTTATACCAAATAACTATGTACAAAAATCTTGTCCAAGTAGCGAAGGATCATTCTCTAACTAACAGAAAAAAAAAAAGAAAACCTAACTAGCAGAAAACACAACTTCGGAATCACCTCAACCAGAAGAAAACAAAAATCACTGGCAGGTATTTACATGGTTGACAGCCAGGATTATTGGATTAAGCACTGGTGGATCAAACACAACTCCACAATGCAGCATTGGTGGATTCGTCTTCACCAACAACTCCAAATGTATGGCGATACTATCTGTCCAAACATGGTTTCGGCAATATCAATCTGGGGTAGCAGTCAAGTGCCAAACACAATGGGTTAGTCGGGACAAAGGTTTAGACAGGTTCAGGCCCTCTCTAACGAGAGGTAATACCCTACTCCTGTTTCGGGGATTCGATCCGCCGAGTGGTTTATTGATCTCTTGATCTCTTTCAATAGGGGCTCTTGTGAGTTTTCCCTCTATAGTCTCGTGTATTTTCCACGTGTTCCCTTCAAGGGACGCCCTACCCTCCTTATATAGTCTCGGAGGGTAGGTTTACAAGTCGGAGACCTATCCTATTCTAAGTTGGACTCCTTAATCTTACCACCTATAGACTATGAGCCATTACCTTATCTCAATGGTAACGTAACTCCCAAGTCATAGCCGGTTTACATAATCATGAGTCATAACCTATCCCTATGATAAGTCGGATAAGCTAGCCATGAGGATATCCGGTACCCATAATCTCCACACTATCATATTGAGGTCAGCACTCTTTTTCACATGAGCACCTTTAATACAGAATGCATAATAAAAAAAAGCAAATCATCGATTTAAATTCAGTACTATTGCAAAATCAGAACCAGAGCAAATTCAGAAGTGGACAACTTCACTTCAGTCACTTGACAATTTGAATTCAGTAAAATCCACTGGTGAAAATCAAACTATATCCATAACTTGAAAAGTTGAGAACTTGAATTACATTACTTCATCTGAAACTAAAATACTCCTTCTGAATTATAGTTTCAGCTTAACTATAGAACAAAATCTTTAAGTACTGTAGATATTAGACAAAATTTGGTTAATTTCATGTACTTGTAGAACTATCTAGCTTTTTTGGGGGAAAATATGTCTGAAAGTTCATTCATGTATTCCTTGTAAAACTTTGTTTCGAAGAAACATATCTGACGATTCATGGACAATACTCTCAATTGCCTGCTTGTCCAATACTCTCAATTGCCTGCTTGCCTGCCTCTGTAAGGCAAGATAAACAAGGTAGGTAGCCTAACTGCTACTCTGAAATCAGGACAGTGTATTGGCAACTAACGATAACAACTTGAGAACAGTGAAATCAACTAGTGAAAAATCAAATTAGACTCATATTATATTCATAACACCAAAAGTTGAGAACTTGAACTACAATACTGCTTCTTGTATTAAAGTACTCATTCTGAACTAGAGTTTCAGTTTAACTTCTGCACAAAATCTGTAACCACTTGTTAATGCCAAAATTTGGTAAGCCCTGATGTCATCATCGACCTATAGTCAGTATCGGCTTCAGAGTTCTGAAATCGGCCGATGAGAATTATCAGTCCAGCGGTTGGATTCTTGAAGGATTCGGTTAAGAAAATTAATCAATTAAAGGAAGCTTATCCAGAAGAGACCGAGTTCGAGGAGGATGCAACATGGCAAGTTATCTATTAGTTAGGCAGAGTCAGTTAGTTTTCTTTTACTTTTGGGAAAGATTGTTTAGAGTCCAAATAAGACTTCTATCTTTTACTTTATCTTTAGGAAAGTTTGTGTCTTGTCAAATAAGGACTAGTATCTACCCATGGGTATAAATATATACACCCGGGGTCTTTGTAAGATATCTCTCGATCAATGCAACTACTCTCGGCGCATCATCACCCTCTTTCCCGAGGTTTTTATTTATCAACTAGCGGAACTTGGCACCTGACGCAGGGCTGCATCGGCTATCGATCTCCGGCGAAGGGGTAAGTCCTACGTTCCACCGACCCTGGCAATAATATCGGCTACATTGGTGTGGTTAAAGACTGGAATTATTCCATCGGCTTGTCAGCCGATCGGCTTGTTAGCCGATCGGCTTTTTGATCTGCTGTTTATATATCTTGTCAGTTGCAGGATCGAACTGACTGGCACGCCCACATCTCATCAATTTTAGGACGTGCACTGGAGCTAAGCAGATCTCCCAGGCCTTCGTGTGCCACACGCAGGATCTTCGTCAACACATCTTTTGGCACACTCGACGGGACAAATTTTGTGTTAACACCACTGTAGCAATCAGACAATAGCTCTAGCCTCATCCTGATCAGTTGCACCTTTTAAAAAACAAAATGGCTAATCATCAGTTTTAGAACAAGTCCTAGAACAATTTCAGAATTTAGAACAAACTTTCAAATTTCAGAACAAGTGCTAGTACAGTTTCAGATTTCACAACAAGGATCAAAACATGTACTGTGTTCAATAAAAAGGAGCCGGCAGAATTAGCAACTCCTCCCTCTCCTTGTTTATCTCCATGGGTTCCTCCATTGGTTCATCACCATAGGTGTTCACCTTGTTCGTCTCCAGCTACGACAGCACAAAGAAAAAAAAAGCACGGTGGGTTCAAATTCACTGCAAAACCATATACAATCTCTACAACCGGTGCTTACCTTCATCTCGATGGATGAATAGTGGCAACCTAGATCGTAAAACCAGCATGGAAATACAAGTATCTGCTCTAGTGCAGATCCAGTGCCCGTCTTGCCATCCACCACCAGTGCGAGCAACTGTTTGCCACCCTTGGTTGTCGCATATTGTCGCCAAGAAGAAGCTCGAGGTTATAGGATAAAAGAATTGAAAAACTGTAGGTTTGATGAGTTAAATCCAAGAGAAATGAAAAGAGCTTGCTTAAAAATCGAATATGACCTGAGATTAGTAGATGAATAAATTTGAGAACCTAAGCAGATGATTTTCCAAGAAATCTATCACTCTATGAGATTAAATTTCAAATCACAAAAGGAAGACCTCCCAAAGGACCAAGAGAACAGACAAAATGTTCTTCAGCATGTCTGAATTTGAGAACTTGAAATCAAGTGTGTCAACCATGCTGTAAAAGTTAAGTTTCTATAGATAAATGGATCTGATAAGAGAAGAATTCAAATGATCTTCAGTATGTCTGAATTTTTTTGTGATATGTATACTTCTGTTATGTTTGAATATTCTATTGTTGTAAAACTGGTGCATAACTGCATATGGTAACATAAAGATTTCCCTAGCAATATAAATTCTGAGATAATAGCCATAAATAATTTGCACCCATCACTACTACCTTCGCTTCACTACATACCATGAAGCTCGAGCCCTCACCAGGGGAGGAAGTGTCACGAACCCACTTAATTCTCAACAAATCAACCACAAGCACAAGAGATAAATCCATCTCCAAATGCAAATGCTTGAGTAACTGAGCATACAAATCGGGATAAACAGAAGTGTAGGCTAGGAATAAGCAATAGATTGGGAAGAAGCAGGGGAATAAAGGGTAGAGAATCGGAGTTTGAGGTGGAGAAGCAGTGGGAAGGAGGAGACGAGGAAAAGCCTTCGTTCTGTTCAGTTCTTGATCGATCCCCACCCAAACACCCCCCCCCCTCTTCGACTTCTTCGTGTATATGCTGTTGCTTTTGTAGCAGCCACTCTCCCAGCCGAGTGGGCGTAGGGCCAGCCCTGTTCTCCAATCATGCAGCCCACATAGAGGCCCAAAGTCCATGACATTCCCCTCTCCTTGAATTTCGGCCTGTCCCCGAACCGCTTCATGAAAACCACCAGGATCCCATGGTATTTGTTAATCCTTGTTGGTAGCATCTGTATACAGTATGGAGTTAGGAGCACTTGAAGGCAAATCATCCTTCGACATCCACAGCCTCTGAACATGATTTGCATGAGTGGGCAACATCCTTGATCTTGCTACCATAGATCTTTGCAACTATCCAGCCAAGATATCCATAGCTACAACTTGTTTGCCCTAGATCAAGATCACCATACAGCACAATTTTGATTTGCATCCACTGACCAGCAACCCGTATGCCCATGACAACTTTTTCCTAATTTGACCAGCTAGGGGGTACCCTATAGTGTTAGTAGAAAAGGTGCTTGCTGGGATGGTGGCACTCCTGCCATAAATCCATTGAGACCAAAACATATAACTCTAACCATTTCTCAACAGAACCATTGCATGTTTGTGAAGCAAACTGCATGCTGCAATAAGGCTCACAGAATGTTATGTAAGATCTTTTCCACTGTATAATAGTCTCACTAAAATTTTTAGCTTGACCACCACATATCCACATATGCTTCCAATGATTCCCAGCAGAAGGCATTGAATAACTCATATACCACAAACTTAGCATAGAGAGATCTTCTTTGAATTTTGCAAAGAATGCTTGGCAGTTGGGAGGTAACTCCTCTCATAGGAGTTGGTAGCTCTTGGCCAATATCTTTCTTTCCTTCACACCAAACCAATGCATCTTGAGAAACAATTTTGTATTTTCTTCCAGTAAGGACATTGATCCTTCAATCAACAGGTTCCAACTTCTGCATGATATGAGGTAGTAGGAGTGACATATGAATCTAGTTTGTATCTCATTTGTTGTTCAGATAACCTTTCTGTCCCAGCCAACATTAGCGCAACCATGTGTTTAGATAATTTTTCCATTCCATCCCATCACCCTCCATTAATATGCTCCGTCAAGTTGTGGCCATGGAACCTTTAGCTCTGTGGAAATCCACAGTATATACAAACCTGCACAACTGACTAGAGCCACATGAACCTCAAAACCAGCATTAACATATATGAACAAGCAATCGCACCATATATCAGGTGGTGGCCAGGGCAGTGGCATTTAACACGTCCAATTGACTATAACCACATGATGTCCATGGTGGTAGAAACTTCGCCACACCTCCGCTGCCTTCTGTTGCTTGTGAATCAGGCCATGATTCGAGCTCTATAGGAATCAGCACCCCATGCAAATTCTTACCATTGACCAAAACCTTATGGATCTCATGAGCTTCATTAGCACAACTAAACAAGCACTCAGTCCATATATCATGCATTGGCCAGGAAATTAGCATTAGTGGCAGGAACAAATCAGGATCATCAAATGACCAACCATAGGCTAAAAGCTGCATATGCTGGTAGGACTTCCAAAATGTGCCAGAGAGATGTAGCTCATATCTAATACACCATCCCACAACAAGATTTGACAACAAGCCCTCAATGACAGTAATTGTTCTACTTGTGAACTTGGTGAATCTGTAGTCCAAGGAGATTTTATGCAACTCACCTGATAATAGTAGTGCTCCGACCTCAACTTTATCTTCTGCTTGAATAGGTGGTGACCAGGCTGTAAGAGCTTCACCACCACGCCTTTGCTGCCTTGATTCAACCATGGTTCAACCAATGCGAGGGTCGAAAACCTGAGCACACCTCAATCCTGAACCCTGTAACTGTCGCACCCCAGCCTTGTACCATCACATGGTGGCCAAACCATAGATCTCTGACAAGTATAGGCTCAGAAGTGACCTTAAAATCCCCTTTGGTGATCTCAACACCAGCATCGAAGGCCATGCTGTCGCCACCACCATTGATCTTTTGCTCTTTGCATTTTGTCAAACACTTCCACATCCAAACCTTGTTAGTGTCAACCCCATTACTGACCTCTCATGCGATGAGCAGTGAATTGGTGTTGGTGCATGGTGTGGCTGCGATGCCAATGAGATCATTGGCCACGGTATGCTTCACCTTACTGTTGCGGCATGTCTCGAGCATTTGATTTATCATGACCCTCATCTCTACACACAAATCATGGAAAGTCTTCTCTATTTTGTCCTCAACCTTGCCCATGTCAGCATCAGCCTCCTTGGTTGCAGTGAGGGAAACCGGTGTCGCCATGGTCATCAATGAAGTTGAGGGTGCAGATGAGGCCAGGGTGGCTGGGAACACATGTTCTAGTGTGACTGCGGTGCTCTCTGCTACTGGTTTGGTGATGGCGCCACTTGGTCCCGACGACGAGCACTTGGTGGGTGTCTCATCGGCACCATTCGAGGGAAGAACTGCACATGCTGGACATCAAGTAGGAAGCACCCATTGTAGACGTTGCGTCCATTAGTGGCAGACCGAGCGCTCTCCGCGTCGTAGATTGACTGAACCAGATGAGAGCCTCACCGCGCCAAGAGCTCGCGACGAGCACCTGCACCGCCACTGCACCATAGGTGTCGTAGACCTGACTCAGCACCTCGTGGGTGACCGGGTAGAGAACATGGCTCACGGCGACGTGAAGAACAACACTTAGAGTCGTGTCCCAACTGGCTTGGCATTTCATAGAACAGGTGGTGGGCATCACGTCCGGAAGCACCTCCACCAAGCTGCTGACCGCTCCTCTAGCTGCCGGTGCTCTCCCACACCAAAAACCCCACGAATAACCAGCTCTGATACCATATTGTCATGAACCCGCTTAATTCTCATCAAATAAGGCACAAGCACAGGAGATAAATCCACCTCCAAATGCAAATACTTGAGTAACTGAGCACAACAATTGGGAGAAATAGAAGTGTAGGGTGGGAATAAGTAATAGATTAGGAAGCCTGNGATGACTCGTAATGAATTTGGACATGGGACCAGAACCATTGGAAAGGTTATCTTCTTAGCTTTCCATCCATATAAAGAATGCCCCAATCCGAGCACGTATGCGACCTGGGCGCCCGTTTTAGTGCAGACTGGTCCTGGACTCCGAATTGCACCCGAAGTCGACTTGGAGAAGGTCTTGGTTTGGTCCCCAATCAACTTCTTTGATATTCCATGCATTCGTTATGCTCGGCTTCTTTTCCTTCATCCAAGAAAGTACCTCTGCAAACGAAAACAAATAAAACTCATTGTGTAGCAACGTATGTTCAAAAATATAACAAGTAAATCTTATGTAGAACTGGTTAACCTTTGGCTGATTAATACACAAGGTAGTCATGGTTAGGCCTACATGAATATTATTGTACAGCGGGTGCTTAGCACGCAGGTACAGCAATATGAGAGGTTGCAACGCCATAATTTGTTCCAGATTTTCTTCGTCATCAACAACCGTCGCGCACGTGTCATCATTGATGGCGGTAGCTGCAATAATTTGGTGAGTTCTGACTTGGTCAAAAAGCTTGGTTTGACCACACGACCACACCCACATCCATACCATATTCAATGGTTAAATGATTCTGGAAAAGCAAAGGTAACACAATCTTGCAGAGTCTCGTTTTCCATTGGTTCATATGCTGATTCTGTTGATTGTGATGTGGTTCCTATGCAAGCTTGTTCACTTTTGTTGGGTCGTCCTTGGGAACATGATAATGATGCTACACACCATGGTAGAAGTAATAGATATAGTTTTGTGCATAAAGGAAAGAAAATTACTTTGGTTCCCTTAACCCCTGCTGAAATTATAGAAGCTGATAAAGAACGAGCTGCTAGTTTGAAACTTGATGAATCTGAAAATCAGCAAGTTGCTAAATCTGTTTTTCCACCTAAAAAGGATAAGCCTTCACCTAGTTTTAAGGCCGAGGGAATTACATTGAAGGGTGGTGTTATGCTTGCAACAAAATGTGACATTGCTGAAATTTCTGCTGATGATATTTGCTATTCCTTGATATGCAAACAAGTTTTGTTTTCTCTTGATGATATTGCTAGTTCGATACCTCTTGCTGTCACTAACCTTTTGCAGGAGTATAAGGACGTTTTTCCAGCTGAGATACCCCCGGGATTGCCACCTATGAGAGGGATAGAGCACCAAATTGATTTGATCCCGGGAGCCACATTGCCAAATCGTGCTGCATATCGAACCAATCCTGAGGAGACTAAGGAAATTCAGCGGCAAGTCCAAGATCTTTTGGACCGCGGGTATGTACGTGAAAGCCTTAGTCCTTGTGCAGTGCCTGTAATTTTGGTTCCTAAGAAAGATGGGTCTTGGCGAATGTGTGTTGATTGTAGAGCCATTAATAATATTACTATTCGGTATCGTCATCCTATCCCTCGGTTAGACGACATGCTTGATGAGTTGTGTGGTTCTATAATGTTCACAAAGATTGATTTGCGTAGTGGATACCACCAAATTAGAATGAAACTTGGAGATGAATGGAAAACAGCTTTCAAAACCAAATTTGGATTGTATGAGTGGTTAGTAATGCCTTTTGGTTTGACTAATGCCCCTAGTACTTTCATGCGCTTGATGAATGAGGTTTTAAGGCCTTTTATTGGACGATTTGTGGTAGTATACTTTGATGACATCTTGATTTACAGCAAGTCTTTGGATGAACACTTGGATCATTTACGTGCTGTGTTTAATGCCTTACGTGATGCACGTTTGTTTGCTAACCCTGCTAAGTGCGTCTTTTGCACGGAACGAGTCTCTTTTCTTGGCTATGTTGTTACTCCACAGGGAATTGAGGTGGATGAGACAAAAATTGAAGCCATTAAGAGTTGGCCGGTTCCCCAAACCATCACACAGGTGAGAAGTTTTCTTGGTCTTGCAGGATTCTATCGTCGCTTCGTCAAAGATTTCAGCACCTTTGCTGCACCCTTGAATGAGTTGACGAAGAAAGGGGTGGTCTTCCATTGGGGAAAAACACAGGAGGAGTCTTTTGCCACTTTGAAGGACAAGCTTACACACGCACCTTTGCTCCAACTTCCAAATTTTGGTAAGACTTTTCAGTTAGAATGTGATGCTAGTGGAGTTGGCATAGGAGGTGTTTTGATGCAAGATGGTAAACCTGTTGCATACTTTAGCGAGAAGTTGCATGGCCCTGTTTTGAATTATTCCACGTATGATAAGGAGTTGTATGCTCTTGTACGTTCTTTAGAGACGTGGCGTCATTATTTGTGGCCTAAAGAATTTGTTATTCACTCTGATCACACTTGATGTGCACTAGAGTTCCCGACCTTCCGAAAGGTTCTGATAAACAACGATTTAGACGGAGTCGCGACACAAATCGATCCGGCTTCTTGAACGCGCACGCTCTTGAGCCCCGCAATCGCAGCACCACGTCTCCTCTGGTTATCGCCCGTGTCGAAACGCGGGTGACCTCGCCGAGAAGGCTAATCCCTATTTGCCAATCGAAGAACACAAACAAGAACGAGATAGAATACAACCAAAATTGCAGATGAATGATTAAGCTCACAAGTTGGGGTCTTACAAACCGATCTAGCGGCGAAACTGTTCTTGACAGATTAATCTAAGCAAAACCCAAAACCTAAAGATAGAGACGGCTACTGATATATGGAGTTTAGGGTCGTGCAAGCACCCCTTGACGCAACCCTAATGGGCTCCAACACGATACACGGCCCAAAGGCCCAAATACGGCGTCGCAGCGCTGGGACAGATTCTGAATGTCAATTTGTTCAGTCAATTCCTGATGACTCGTAATGAATTTGGACATGGGACCAGAACCATTGGAAAGGTTATCTTCTTAGCTTTCCATCCATATAAAGAATGCCCCAATCCGAGCACGTATGCGACCTGGGCGCCCGTTTTAGTGCAGACTGGTCCTGGACTCCGAATTGCACCCGAAGTCGACTTGGAGAAGGTCTTGGTTTGGTCTCCAATCAACTTCTTTGATATTCCATGCATTCGTTATGCTCGGCTTCTTTTCCTTCATCCAAGCAAGTACCTCTGCAAACGAAAACAAACAAAACTCATTGTGTAGCAACGTATGTTCAAAAATATAACAAGTAAATCTTATGTAGAACTGGTTAACCTTTGGCTGATTAATACACAAGGTAGTCATGGTTATATCTGAGCTAGTTGTGTCCTCATCAACCTGACTCAGCACCTCATGGGTGACCGGGTAGAGAACATGGCTCATAGCGACGTGAAGAACAACACTTAGAGTCGTGTCCCAACTGGCTTGGCATTTCACAGAACAGGTGGTGGGCATCACGTCCGGAAGCACCTCCACCAAGCTGCTGACCGCTCCTCCAGCTGCCGGTGCTCTCCCACACCAGAAGCCCCACGAATAACCAGCTCTGATACCATATTGTCATGAACCCGCTTAATTCTCATCAAATAAGGCACAAGCACAGGAGATAAATCCACCTCCAAATGCAAATACTTGAGTAACTGAGCACAACAATTGGGAGAAATAGAAGTGTAGGGTGGGAATAAGTAATAGATTAGGAAGCCTGACTGCTACTTTGAATTTTGTTGAAGCAGCTGGCATCAGGGATAGTGCATTGGCAACTAACAATGACAACTTGAGAACAGAAAATTCAACCAGGGCAACAAACTATAGTCAGATTATATTCGTAACTTCAATAGCTGAGAACTTGAACCACAGTACTCCTTAAAGTAAAGTACTCATTCTAAACTAGAGTTTCAGCTTAACTTCTGCACAAAATCCTAATCAGTTTCACCTTCTAAAAAACAAAATGGCTAATCATCAATTTCAGAACAAGTGCTAGTATGATTTCAGAATTTAGGACAAACTTTAAAATTTTCAAAAGTGCTAGTACAGTTTTAGATTTTCAGATTTCAAAACAAGTGCTAATACACTTTCAGATTTCAGAACAAAGATCAAAACATGTACCGTGTTCAATAACAATGGAACTGGAAGAATTAGCAAATCCTCTCTCTCATTGTTCATCTCCATGGGTTCCCTCCACTGGTTCATCACCATGGGTTCACCTTGTTCATCTCCAGCTACGACAGCAAAAAGAAACAATTAAGCACGGTGAATTCAAATTCACTGCAAAACCAAAAAAAAAATNACGGGCGCGCTACGCTATCGTGGCCTACGACTGGGCCCGCCAGAATTCACGGCCAGCCCAACTAGAACGGGCGCGCGCGAGTCACAGGCACGATCCGGCCCAGTTTAAACAGACATGTACCGAGCCGGCCCAACTAAAATAAGCCCGTTCGTGGGCCGCCATTCGTTCTGGCCCAAATGAAGTCCGCGATACCGTTCAGACCTAAAAGAAACGGGCCGACCTAACACACCTTCTGTGCTTTTAGCCCAAGCTACGAAAGAGAATTTTTTACAACGAAAAATGCTATGATATTATTCTAATTTTATCCATTACGAACATATACAGGATGAGAATTAATGGTTACAACACTGTAGGTTGAAAAAAACATATTTCTACATAAAAATCCGTTGCTCCCCTCCATGGACCCACCTGCCATCCTCACGCTCCGAGTTCCCCCCAAAGAACAGTAAGCACTAGGAGAAGAGATCAAAGGAAACTAACCCGATGCAAATCCAGCGCCACAAATAAGCCGCCGAGACAATTAAAATGCATGGTTAAATTTAGCAACCCAGAGACAGGGCGACCGACTAATTTTGCGCCAAATCCAGAGTGCACGCGCAACGGACTTCTCTCTTGTCCTCCTCGATCCCCTCCTCTTCATCGAGTCCCCGTCGATCGCTCGCTACCGACGCGATGTGGTCGCCATGGGTCCGCCCCGGCCAGGCCACCGGCCGGCTCACGTAGTCCTGTCCTTGTCCTTCTCCCACTAGTGCGCGGCATCGCCGCCTGCAACGGTAAGGCCGACCACCAGGGCATCGGCTCTGTCCTCGACAACGATGACGTCCACGCTTGCGCCAGATAGGGCTTAGACCCATGCTGTTATAGGCTTGTCTCAACGGATCCACCCCTGTGTGGAGATTACGGGTACCATATACCCACACGGCTGATTTATCGGACTGAATATAGGGGATAGATTATATATATGAAATATGTAACGGACCACGACTCGGGTATTACGTTTCCTTGTGTATTAAGGAACGACCCAAAGTCCTGGTTCGATAATATTGTAAAGTAGATTTAGAAAATCGATACCATATCCGGTTAGGTTTTTACTTTTGTAATTCTGCCCTCCCAACCTATATAAGGCAGGCAGGAGGCCCTCCAAGCGGATATTTACAACTTGATCGTTAGATCAATACAACACTCAGCGGATACAATTCCTGAAACATGAGTAGGGTATTCTTTCTCGTCGAGAAGGCTTGAACCTGTCTAAACCTTTGTCTCTTTACCCATTCACTTTAGATCTCGTACGCCACCCCCTTTTCTTATTGCCGAATTCTAGTTTCGACAGTTGACGTGTCAAGTAGGTGTTGTGTTGAGTTTTTCACCGACAAGTGCGATGGGATCAACTTTGGGAGCCATCGACTTCGTCTTTCCTCCAGGGCAGACCTATCGCTTCGGCTGCCTCGACTTCATCACTGACAACTTCGGCAGCATCTCTCTTCTCAACTCGGATTCAAACCAGCCGGGAAGGGACCATACACGGCCCCGTTTGGGTTACCAAACGCTACTGAAATCTACTCCAAGCTACACCCCTTCGAGTCGGCTTTAAACCACTTGGGGAAATGCCTACATCCGCTCGCCCTCGCGGCTTTTCCAACGATAGGACAATGTATCATCAAATCACCATGCAACTTCCTCCACAGCTTGCCGCATTGTTTGGATCTAGGTCCGTTTCCCCCCGTAGGTTCCGATCGGAGCAAGCCTCGGCTTCATCTAGATTGAGCTTCAAGGAGGTGGGGGTCATACTCCACCCACTCGGATCTTGTACCAACACGGAGATTGCCGACTACTTTAGTTCTTTAGACGACCGCAACGACGACTACATGCCGCTTCTCTTTGGTGTGTTCATGGCAGATGCAGTCGAAGACGAAACACAAGCACGGCTGGACAGAGAAGCAGAGGAGGAAAGTCCAAAACTTGAAGAGGAAGCAAAGCGCAAGGAGGAAGAAGACCAGAGGAGGCGAGACCTCGCCAATGCAGGGCATACCACCCGCCTTGCAATTCATCACACCCGTGTCAATAAGACCAACGACTTCATCACACCTCAACAAAACGCGATCACAGTAGTTACTGTCACGCCCGAATTTTCATTCAGGATTAAAAATCATTTAATAATCCAGTTCTAGAAATTGAATTAAGAGTAAAAGCACTTTAACAAGTGAAATTAATGTGGAAAATAAAATTTCCTTTAAAAATCATGGCTGGAAATATTTTTGTAATATTCTCCATGCCCTAAAGTACTCTCTAAAATCCGTGAATTTTCGGAGCTAAAGAAGTAATTTAAATAATAAAAAGTTCATTTAACCAATTAATTAAATTAAAAACAAATTAAAATCTCTCTCCTTGGCCTTGGGCCATTTTTGGCCCAATTCCCTTCTCCTCCAGCCGAAGTCTACTTTCTCTCCCTGTGGCTTGCTCGTTTCCCTTCCTCCCTCGGCCCGCCTTCGCTTAGGCCATGTCTGTCCGCTCGGCCCGGCTTGCCTCCTCTCCCTCGTGCAAGTCCACTCTACCTCCTAGGTCGGTCTCCTCTCTCTCCCTCTCGCCGACAGGTGGGACCATGGGCCCTACCTGTCATCTCCTCCCCCTACCTCCAGCCACCCTGCCATGGCCGCCATGCTGCCCCACTTCGCCACCGAATCCACGCCGTCCCTGCCCACCTCTTCCACTCTGCGCACCCCAAATGGAGAGGATGCGGTTGCGGCTCGCCTTCTCCTCCCCGCACCTGTTCCCCCCATTCCTCGCAAAAGCCGACGCCCATAAGCCCAAGACACCGTCCCACTCCGCCCGACGAATCCGCCTCGCACCGGCCACCTCGCCGCCTCCCAAGATTATAAAAACGCATCCCAGGCTCTCCTCGTTTGTTTCTCCCTCTCTCCCGAGCTCGTCAAGCCCTCCATTGCGCTCCCGCTGCTGCTTCTCTCTCTGCCCTCGTCGGCGCTCGTCCGGCCGCCGCTCGCCGCCGCTGTGCTGCACCTCTTTCTTCGCCAGCACGATCGCACTGAGGACTACCTCGGCCATCGATTCTTTGCCGCATAGAGCCACCGGAATGACGACTTCACTGTAAACCCGAAATCGCCGCCGCGTCCGCCTCCTCCGGCCACCTCAAGCCACCACTCCAAGCTACCCCCCGACATCACACCTTTCTCCGTTGGCTTCACAACAATGGTACAAAGCCCGACGTCCCCCTTCTCCAAGCTCTCCGTCGTCAAAAACCCGTCCTCCTCGCGAGAGGTGAGCTCGCCCCCTCCGCCGTGTCCGGTCGCCTCTCCTCACCGCTTCGCCGTCTCTCCCCCTCGTAACCCCTCTGTCGCCTTCCCTAGGCCATGGCCGTCCACATCCGTCGCTCCCCGCCGTCAGACCGCCATGGGATCGTCGTCGCTGTTGCCAACCCGAGAGACACCACCGAGCTCCTCCTGTACCACCTCGCCGACCATCGCGCCCGGTAAGCCATCCCACTCCTTCCTCTCCTCTCCTCCTCTACCAGATTCCCGTCCAGCACTGCTGTGCCGGTGGTTGCCACTGGCGACCGGCAGGTCATGCGCCATGCACCGTCGCCGTCCGGCTGGGCTGGCCGGGGAGGCAGCTGGCCCCCTTTGCTCGGGGCCACTCGATCCCCTTCGGGGTGATCCGGGCCATTGGTTGCCCGTGGACCACCGTGGTCCCGGTCCACGGCGCACCCGACTGCCTCCATGGATGTGGTCCACGGTAGGCCGCCCCTTGTACCTACTGATGTGTGGGGCCTATGTCGGCCCACCTTTGTTGGACTTGGTCCACGCCAGCACCCCCTTGCTGACATCAGCGTAGTCCTTTTTCCTTTGTAAAATAATTAATAATTGTGCAATACTTTGGTTTAATTAACAGAAAATGAATTAAATGGCTGAAAACTTCTAAAATTCATAACTAATTCATACGAACTCCAAATCGGCCCATTCAACTTACAGAATTCATCTAAAATTGAGATCTACATGTTTGTTTACTTTTCATGCACTGTTTATTTGGTTTTTATTATGGTTTTTCCTTGTTTTGCATGCTAGCTTGTAGATTCCGTCATTTTGGAAGATCGCGCTCGCGAGGGAAAGAGTTCAGAAGATTATGTGAAGAAGCAAGTCAAGTCACACATTCCCCTTGAGCATATTGAACCTACTTTATGAAATATTTTACCATTTACAACTAAAATGCATGTTTTACTAATTACATGGGATTGGAATTACCTATCTACTTGCTTGTGCCATAGCTACTGGCAGACGAGGTCCAGACCAGTCGACCGACTCCTGTGATCGACGCCACAGACCACCTCCTCATAACAGAAATCCTCGTGGTGACCCCAACTACCATGACGGCTACCGACAGCGTACCTCCAGCGACCTAAGGCACACACTCAATCAACGCTACCATGAAAGGGAGCACCGTGCTTATCATGATGATCAAAGGTATTCTTCTGACAACGATAATGGTGGAGTTCCAGTTTTTACCTGCGAAATGCGTCAAGTGGATTGGCAGACTAGTTTTAAACCAACAGGGATTGAAAAATATGATGGCAAGACTGACCCCAAGTCATGGCTCACCGTCTACATCTTGGTCATCCGCGCAGCAGGAGGAGATAGTAAAGCTATGGCGAATTCTTTGCCCTTGTTGACTCCACTGGGAATTGGCTATTCGTGCATTAGCTTTTTCGAGAAACCTCAGGTAAAGCGAGCCGAGAAAGGCCACTAGCCCCATTCGAGCTTTAACCCATGCTTTGAAGTAGCAGAATAATTAATGTGATCAATAACCATTTCCTCCAAATCCTGGCGCCATCCAGAAGCACATGAGACATTGATAAATGAGGAAAACAAAGACCATAATAGGTTAAATTAACAAGCGATAGAACCATAGATATAGCCTACCTCATCAAAATCAACCCGAGACTATGTTGAAATGCCTCGGAATAAGATCAGAGGCTGAGGAATCTGCTGCCAGGATCATATCATGCCAGGATCATATCAGTACCAGCATCAATAAATTCCAGAACTGCATTTTGGTCCACTGATCCTCCAAAACATGCTAGTGAATAGATACTAACATCAAAAAATTGAACAGGACTGGGACTGAACCGAAAACTAAATCGTCGTGAGCATAGAGTATAGCATTTGCAGCTTAACCCCAAGATATAGTTTTAAACATGCAGCCAGATATTATAGCAAACAACTATGATCCTGGCAAAAAAAAAATTCATAAATCTATCTTCTGATATAGTTTTAAACATGCCCAAGGACAAGTAGTCGTAGTGGATTTTATACCAAATAACTATGTACAAAAATCTTGTCCAAGTAGCTAAGGTTCATTCTCTAACTAACAGAAAAAAAAAAAAGAAAACCTAACTAGCAGAAAACACAACTCCGGAATCACCTCAACCAGAAGAAAACAAAAATCACTGGCAGGTATTTACATGGTTGACAGCCAGGATTATTGGATTAAGCACTAGTGGATCAAACACAACTCCACAATGCAGCATTGGTGGATTCGTCTTCACCAACAACTCCAAATGTATGGCGATACTATCTGTCCAAACTTGGTTTCGGCAATATCAATCTGGGGGTAGCAGTCAAGTGCCAAACACAATGGGTTAGTCGGGACAAAGGTTTAGACAGGTTCAGGCCCTCTCTAACGAGAGGTAATATCCTACTCCTGTTTCGGGGATTCGATCCGCCGAGTGGTTTATTGATCTCTTGATCTCTTTCAATTGGGGCTCTCGTGAGTTTTCCCTCTATAGTCTCGTGTATTTTCCGCGTGTTCCCTTCAAGGGACGCCCTACCCTCCTTATATAGTCTTGGAGGGTAGGTTTACAAGTCGGAGACCTATCCTATTCTAAGTTGGACTCCTTAATCTTACCAGCTATAGACTATGAGTCATTACCTTATCTCAATGGTAACGTAACTCCCAAGTCATAGCCGGTTTACATAATCATGAGTCATAACCTATCCCTATGATAAGTCAGATAAGCTAGCCATGAGGATATCCGGTACCCATAATCTCCACACTATCATATTGAGGTCAGCACTCTTTTTCACATGAGCACCTTTAATACAGAATGCATAATAAAAAAAAAGCAAATCATCGATTTAAATTCAGTACTATTGCAAAATCAGAACCAGAGCAAATTCAGAAGTGGACAACTTCACTTCAGTCACTTGACAATTTGAATTCAGTAAAATCCACGGGTGAAAATCAAACTATATCCATAACTTGAAAAGTTGAGAACTTGAATTACATTACTTCATCTGAAACTAAAATACTCCTTCTGAATTATAGTTTCAGCTTAACTATAGAACAAAATCTTTAAGTACTGTAGATATTAGACAAAATTTGGTTAATTTCATGTACTTGTAGAACTATCTAGCTTTTTTGGGGGAAAATATGTCTGAAAGTTCATTCATGTATTCCTTGTAAAACTTTGTTTCGAAGAAACATATCTGACGATTCATGGACAATACTCTCAATTGCCTGCTTGTCCAATACTCTCAATTGCCTGCTTGCCTGCCTCTGTAAGGCAAGATAAACAAGGTAGGTAGCCTAACTGCTACTCTGAAATCAGGACAGTGTATTGGCAACTAACGATAACAACTTGAGAACAGTGAAATCAACTAGTGAAAAATCAAATTAGACTCATATTATATTCATAACACCAAAAGTTGAGAACTTGAACTACAATACTGCTTCTTGTATTAAAGTACTCATTCTGAACTATAGTTTCAGTTTAACTTCTGCACAAAATCTGTAACCACTTGTTAATGCCAAAATTTGGTAAGCCCTGATGTCATCATCGACCTATAGTCAGTATCGGCTTCAGAGTTCTGAAATCGGCCGATGAGAATTATCAGTCCAGCGGTTGGATTCTTGAAGGATTCGGTTAAGAAAATTAATCAATTAAAGGAAGCTTATCCAGAAGAGACCGAGTTCGAGGAGGATGCAACATGGCAAGTTATCTATTAGTTAGGCAGAGTCAGTTAGTTTTCTTTTACTTTTGGGAAAGATTGTTTAGAGTCCAAATAAGACTTCTATCTTTTACTTTATCTTTAGGAAAGTTTGTGTCTTGTCA
Organism: Oryza officinalis; assembly: GCA_008326285.1. Lineage (NCBI taxonomy): Eukaryota > Viridiplantae > Streptophyta > Magnoliopsida > Poales > Poaceae > Oryza > Oryza officinalis. Next base: position 7,447,556 of record BDMV01000010.1, read on the forward strand.
AATAAGGACTAGTATCTACCCATGGGTATAAATATATACACCCGGGGTCTTTGTAAGATATCTCTCGATCAATGCAACTACTCTCGGCGCATCATCACCCTCTTTCCCGAGGTTTTTATTTATCAACTAGCGGAACTTGGCACCTGACGCAGGGCTGCATCGGCTATCGATCTCCGGCGAAGGGGTAAGTCCTACGTTCCACCGACCCTGGCAATAATATCGGCTACATTGGTGTGGTTAAAGACTGGAATTATTCCATCGGCTTGTCAGCCGATCGGCTTGTTAGCCGATCGGCTTTTTGATCTGCTGTTTATATATCTTGTCAGTTGCAGGATCGAACTGACTGGCACGCCCACATCTCATCAATTTTAGGACGTGCACTGGAGCTAAGCAGATCTCCCAGGCCTTCGTGTGCCACACGCAGGATCTTCGTCAACACATCTTTTGGCACACTCGACGGGACAAATTTTGTGTTAACACCACTGTAGCAATCAGACAATAGCTCTAGCCTCATCCTGATCAGTTGCACCTTTTAAAAAACAAAATGGCTAATCATCAGTTTTAGAACAAGTCCTAGAACAATTTCAGAATTTAGAACAAACTTTCAAATTTCAGAACAAGTGCTAGTACAGTTTCAGATTTCACAACAAGGATCAAAACATGTACTGTGTTCAATAAAAAGGAGCCGGCAGAATTAGCAACTCCTCCCTCTCCTTGTTTATCTCCATGGGTTCCTCCATTGGTTCATCACCATAGGTGTTCACCTTGTTCGTCTCCAGCTACGACAGCACAAAGAAAAAAAAAGCACGGTGGGTTCAAATTCACTGCAAAACCATATACAATCTCTACAACCGGTGCTTACCTTCATCTCGATGGATGAATAGTGGCAACCTAGATCGTAAAACCAGCATGGAAATACAAGTATCTGCTCTAGTGCAGATCCAGTGCCCGTCTTGCCATCCACCACCAGTGCGAGCAACTGTTTGCCACCCTTGGTTGTCGCATATTGTCGCCAAGAAGAAGCTCGAGGTTATAGGATAAAAGAATTGAAAAACTGTAGGTTTGATGAGTTAAATCCAAGAGAAATGAAAAGAGCTTGCTTAAAAATCGAATATGACCTGAGATTAGTAGATGAATAAATTTGAGAACCTAAGCAGATGATTTTCCAAGAAATCTATCACTCTATGAGATTAAATTTCAAATCACAAAAGGAAGACCTCCCAAAGGACCAAGAGAACAGACAAAATGTTCTTCAGCATGTCTGAATTTGAGAACTTGAAATCAAGTGTGTCAACCATGCTGTAAAAGTTAAGTTTCTATAGATAAATGGATCTGATAAGAGAAGAATTCAAATGATCTTCAGTATGTCTGAATTTTTTTGTGATATGTATACTTCTGTTATGTTTGAATATTCTATTGTTGTAAAACTGGTGCATAACTGCATATGGTAACATAAAGATTTCCCTAGCAATATAAATTCTGAGATAATAGCCATAAATAATTTGCACCCATCACTACTACCTTCGCTTCACTACATACCATGAAGCTCGAGCCCTCACCAGGGGAGGAAGTGTCACGAACCCACTTAATTCTCAACAAATCAACCACAAGCACAAGAGATAAATCCATCTCCAAATGCAAATGCTTGAGTAACTGAGCATACAAATCGGGATAAACAGAAGTGTAGGCTAGGAATAAGCAATAGATTGGGAAGAAGCAGGGGAATAAAGGGTAGAGAATCGGAGTTTGAGGTGGAGAAGCAGTGGGAAGGAGGAGACGAGGAAAAGCCTTCGTTCTGTTCAGTTCTTGATCGATCCCCACCCAAACACCCCCCCCCCTCTTCGACTTCTTCGTGTATATGCTGTTGCTTTTGTAGCAGCCACTCTCCCAGCCGAGTGGGCGTAGGGCCAGCCCTGTTCTCCAATCATGCAGCCCACATAGAGGCCCAAAGTCCATGACATTCCCCTCTCCTTGAATTTCGGCCTGTCCCCGAACCGCTTCATGAAAACCACCAGGATCCCATGGTATTTGTTAATCCTTGTTGGTAGCATCTGTATACAGTATGGAGTTAGGAGCACTTGAAGGCAAATCATCCTTCGACATCCACAGCCTCTGAACATGATTTGCATGAGTGGGCAACATCCTTGATCTTGCTACCATAGATCTTTGCAACTATCCAGCCAAGATATCCATAGCTACAACTTGTTTGCCCTAGATCAAGATCACCATACAGCACAATTTTGATTTGCATCCACTGACCAGCAACCCGTATGCCCATGACAACTTTTTCCTAATTTGACCAGCTAGGGGGTACCCTATAGTGTTAGTAGAAAAGGTGCTTGCTGGGATGGTGGCACTCCTGCCATAAATCCATTGAGACCAAAACATATAACTCTAACCATTTCTCAACAGAACCATTGCATGTTTGTGAAGCAAACTGCATGCTGCAATAAGGCTCACAGAATGTTATGTAAGATCTTTTCCACTGTATAATAGTCTCACTAAAATTTTTAGCTTGACCACCACATATCCACATATGCTTCCAATGATTCCCAGCAGAAGGCATTGAATAACTCATATACCACAAACTTAGCATAGAGAGATCTTCTTTGAATTTTGCAAAGAATGCTTGGCAGTTGGGAGGTAACTCCTCTCATAGGAGTTGGTAGCTCTTGGCCAATATCTTTCTTTCCTTCACACCAAACCAATGCATCTTGAGAAACAATTTTGTATTTTCTTCCAGTAAGGACATTGATCCTTCAATCAACAGGTTCCAACTTCTGCATGATATGTGGTAGTAGGAGTGACATATGAATCTAGTTTGTATCTCATTTGTTGTTCAGATAACCTTTCTGTCCCAGCCAACATTAGCGCAACCATGTGTTTAGATAATTTTTCCATTCCATCCATCACCCTCCATTAATATGCTCCGTCAAGTTGTGGCCATGGAACCTTTAGCTCTGTGGAAATCCACAGTATATACAAACCTGCACAACTGACTAGAGCCACATGAACCTCAAAACCAGCATTAACATATATGAACAAGCAATCGCACCATATATCAGGTGGTGGCCAGGGCAGTGGCATTTAACACGTCCAATTGACTATAACCACATGATGTCCATGGTGGTAGAAACTTCGCCACACCTCCGCTGCCTTCTGTTGCTTGTGAATCAGGCCATGATTCGAGCTCTATAGGAATCAGCACCCCATGCAAATTCTTACCATTGACCAAAACCTTATGGATCTCATGAGCTTCATTAGCACAACTAAACAAGCACTCAGTCCATATATCATGCATTGGCCAGGAAATTAGCATTAGTGGCAGGAACAAATCAGGATCATCAAATGACCAACCATAGGCTAAAAGCTGCATATGCTGGTAGGACTTCCAAAATGTGCCAGAGAGATGTAGCTCATATCTAATACACCATCCCACAACAAGATTTGACAACAAGCACTCAATGACAGTAATTGTTCTACTTGTGAACTTGGTGAATCTGTAGTCCAAGGAGATTTTATGCAACTCACCTGATAATAGTAGTGCTCCGACCTCAACTTTATCTTCTGCTTGAATAGGTGGCGACCAGGCTGTAAGAGCTTCACCACCACGCCTTTGCTGCCTTGATTCAACCATGGTTCAACCAATGCGAGGGTCGAAAACCTGAGCACACCTCAATCCTGAACCCTGTAACTGTCGCACCCCAGCCTTGTACCATCACATGGTGGCCAAACCATAGATCTCTGACAAGTATAGGCTCAGAAGTGACCTTAAAATCCCCTTTGGTGATCTCAACACCAGCATCGAAGGCCACGTTGTCGCCACCACCATTGATCTTTTGCTCTTTGCATTTTGTCAAACACTTCCACATCCAAA
>BDMV01000010.1:7451532-7518089 GCA_008326285.1 Oryza officinalis
CAGTACAAGCCTCAGGGGCCGATTTTCTTACCAGAAAATAAGTTCCCTGCCTATCGGACCCTGAGGAACGACCTGAGCACGGCTCAGCCGACAGCGCCGATGCCACCCCCATCGGCGCAGCCAACAACAACACTGCCACTGGTCCTCACCAGTCAGACAGGGGGGAGCCCTCAGCACATCACGGAGGAGCAATATGCTCAATGGACCAAGGGGAAGCAACCAGTGATCGAGCCGATGCAGCAAGTTCCTGTTCACCAGCCATCGGCCGGACAGCCACAAGCCCCGGTGTTCAACAATCCTCCACCTCAAGCTGCATACAATGTGCCACAAGGCTACCAGCAGCACACCGCAGGGCAGTATGGCGCGCAGAATCTTGATCACCACTACCAGCCGTACTCCCCCAGGCAGTATCAAGTAGAGGGCTTGCAGCAATCATATCAGCAAGACCTCCCACATCGGCCCGCAGGATACTGGGCCGATATGATAGCTGAAGTGATGCGAGATCAGTTCGGCTTGAAGCCCAAGGAAAACTCTACAGTGTATCGGCACCCGTATCCCGAGGAATTTGACAGAGTGCCATTGCCAGGCCGATACAAGATCCCGGACTTCTCCAAGTTTTCGGGGCAGGACAACGTCTCGACGTACGAGCATGTCAGCCGATTCCTAGCACAGTGCGGGGAGGCATCGGCTATCGAGGCGTTGAGGGTGAGGTTTTTCCCTCTATCCTTATCAGGGTCTGCATTCACGTGGTTTTCATCTTTACCCTGCAATTCCATCAGAGGATGGATAGATCTGGAGAAACAGTTTCACAGGTATTTCTACAATGGCGTACAAGAGATGAAACTGTCCGATCTAACTGCCATCAGGCAACGAGTGGATGAATCGGTCCCAGAGTATATCCAGAGGTTTAGAGACATAAGGAACAGGTGTTACAGCCTCAGCTTGACCGATTCCCAGTTGGCCGATTTGGCATTTCAAGGATTGCTAGGGCCGATACGCGAGAATATGATATGCACTTGGCTGATTTACGTAAGGTACTTGAAAGAGCGAGGAAGTATGGCTTAAAAATGAACCCTAACAAGTGTGCCTTTGGCGTATCGGCCGGTCAGTTCTGGGTTTCTTGGTCCACGAAAGAGGAATCGAGATTACACAGAAGAATATCGATGCTATAAAGAAAATCAAACCTCCGACGAACAAGACCAAGTTACAATCTCTGCTCGGCAAGATCAATTTTGTTCGGCGCTTTATATCGAACCTGTCAGGAAGAATAGAGCCGTTCACTCCGTTATTGAAGATAAAAGAGGATGAAGAGTTCGTATGGGGTGATAAGCAGCAGAAGGCGCTGGACGATATCAAGGAGTATTTAACCTCTCCGCCAGTTCTAATCCCTCCACAGAAAGGGGTTCCGTTCAGACTGTACCTATCGGCCGATGAGAAATCCATCGGCTCAGTCTTGGTTCAAGATATTGATGGTAAGGAAAGAGCTATTTTTTATCTCAGTAGGAGGATGCTAGACGCTGAGACAAGAGTACACACGCCGGTAGAAAAACTCTGTTTGTGCTTATATTTCTCATGTACTAAGTTGAGGCATTATTTACTTTCCAATGAGTGCATCTGTGGTAAGTAAGGCCGATGTGATGAAATACATGCTATCGGCCCCCGTATTAAAAGGAAGAATTGGGAAGTGGATTTTTGCCTTGACAGAGTTCGACCTACGGTATGAATCGGCTAAAGCGATCAAGGGACAAGCCCTAGCCGATTTTATTGTTCAGCACAGAGATGACTCAATTGCATATTCAGATATTGTGCCATGGACCTTGTATTTGATGGGTCTGTCTGCAGACATGGATGCGGTATCGGCCTAGTTATCATATCCCCTCGGGGGGCAAGTTTTGAGTTTGCTTTTACTATCAAGCCTTATTATACTAACAATCAAGCAGAGTACGAAGCGGTGCTTAAAGGCTTGCAGTTATTACGAGAAGTCGAGGCCGATTCCGTAGAAATCATTGGTGATTCGCAACTGGTAATCAATCAACTTTCTGGGGCGTATGAATGCAAGAACGATATTCTCAGAAGTCTACAACGAGGAGTGCAAGGAGTTCTACAAGGTTTTAAGATTGTGACGATGAGGCATATACCCAGGAAGCAGAACTTCGAGGCCAATGATTTAGCTCAGGGGGCATCAGGTACAGGCCGATGGCTAAAGATGTTCCAGATTCAGATCGCTCTCGTGCATGCCGATGATTGGAGGTTTGATATCATCGAGTATTTGAGAAATCCTTCTCAATCGGCGTCACGAAGAATGAAGTATAAAGTTTTACATTATGTCCTGCTGGACGATGACTTGTATTATCGGACGATTGATGGTGTCTTACTCAAGTGCCTAGGTCCCGAGGAGGCCAAAACTGTTATGAGTGAAGGTACATGAAGGGATTTGTGGAACCCATCAATCGGCCCATAAAATGAGATGGCTGTTGAAGCGCGTCGGATATTTTTGGCCAACCATGCTAGAGGATTGTTTCAAGTATTATAAAGGATGTCAGGATTGTCAGAAGTTTGGAGCAATTCAAAGAGCACCGGCATCGGCTATGCATCCAATCATAAAGCCGTGGCCATTTCGTGGATGGGGAATAGATATGATCGGCCAGATTAACCCGCCATCGAGCAAGGGACACAAATATATCTTGGTGGCTACAGATTACTTCACAAAGTGGGTTGAGGCCATTCCCCTTAAGAAGGTTGATTCCAAAGATGCAATTCAGTTTGTCAAGGAATATATTATTTATCGGTTTGGGTTACCTCAGACGATAGCCACCGATCAGGGATCAATCTTCGTGTCCGATCAGTTCGTCCAGTTCGCCGATAGCATGGGCATTAAATTATTAAATTCTTCTCCTTACTACGCGCAAGCTAATGGACAGGCAGAGGCTTCTAATAAGACTTTAATCAAGTTAATCAAGAGGAAAATCGACGAACAGCCGAGGCAATGGCACACAATGCTGGCCGATTCCCTTTGGGCGTATCGGATGGCTTGCCATGGTGCAATTCAAGTGCCTCCGTATCAGTTGGTTTATGGACACGAAGCGGTGCTGCCGTGGGAAACCAACATCGGCTCAAGGAGGATTGCCTTGCAAGACGACCTGGCAGCCGATGAGTACTATAATCTTATGGTAGATGAGTTAATCGATTTGGCGCATGTCCGATTACGGGCCTTAGAGAAGATCAAACGTGATAAAGATAGAGTGGCTCGTCATTACAACAAAAAAGTTGTCGCCAAGTCGTTTGAAGAAGGGGATCTTGTATGGAAATTAATAATGCCGATTGGTTCCAGAGATAATAAATTCGGCAAGTGGTCACCTAATTGGGAAGGTCCTTTTCAAATTCATCGCTGTGTTCCTCACAATGCCTATTTGCTCAAGGGGTTGGATGGAGAGATTTATGGACGAGCTCTTAATGGCAAGTACTTGAAGAAATATTATCCTAGCGTCTGAATCGACTCATGATTGGGCCCCCAGCCGATTTATGATTACAGCCGATGTGTTATGCATCGTCTTTAGATGGCCGATACATACTATCGCCCTTAGTTCAAATTTTACAACATGAGCCCTCATCTTCTAAAATTTGGGAGGCATATATATATACAAGCGCAGAATTTTTCAAGGAATTTTCTTCTTCAGAGTAAGATCGAATTCGGCTTTCTGGCCGATGAGATTGATTAGTAAAGGGATATCTGTTCGCAGGATGGATTTCAGAAACAATTTTCACACTGGAGTTTTCAGATCAAATTCGGCTGCGTGGCCGATAAGATTTGTATTTACACGGTAAAAAGAAAAAATAGGTTACATCACCCTATGAAGTCTGCAATAGCTGCAATGGCTCTACGGCGAATTTGTCCAATGTCTTCTATAGCTTGGGCATCATCGGCCGTCGACCCTGGGATTGGCTTCAATGACTTACTCAGGGTGGCAAGATACTTGACCGATGCCTTGAGCTTTGCCGACTGGTCTTCGATAGCCTTGGGTGATGCAGCTATCCCGGCTTCAACTTCTTGGATTTCGTGGCGCGTGGCTTCCAGCTTCGATTCTAGCTCTGCTTCGAGACGACGGAGTTCTTCAAGTCTGTGCTTCAAGACAATCGGCTCCACCGCTAGCTCGTCCAACTTGGTCTTGTCAGCATTAACTTGAGCCCTGCTAGCGGACAGGGCCGATTCCAGTTGCTCACGCTCTCGTCGCTCTGCGAGTCTTTCTTTTGCCTTGTTAAGCTTGAATCGGTATTGCTCCAAGAAGATGACCGGTGTTAGAATCTCCATCAGGTCTTCGGGCAGTTCATTCTGAATTTCTTGTACCCTAACCCTGATGGGGGTGCAATCTTCCACCAAGTACTCCAACGAGGACTCCAGCCGATTGGCGATGTCGGTCAGCCGATTCTTCAGATCATCAGAAATTGATGCCCTGGCTGTGGTGGGTGGCTCCTTGTCCTCATCATCAAGAAACTGGCCGATATCAAAAGAAAACATATCGGCTAGGTTCTGCAAATAACAATATGGGTCAAGGTTAGGCTTGTTAAACAGGAACTGGCAGAAAGGGAATCAGAGTAATCGTGGTTACCTGTGTTGGAGCATCGGTGGTGCTTGCATCGGCCTCCCTTTGCTGTGTTGAAGCAGTAGGCGAGGGGTTGGCCGATGTGGTGAAGGTGATGGAGCCCTAGGCTGAAAAAGCAGGAAATTGGTAAATAGGGTTATGTAAATAGCAAGATAATGCGAAAATCAACTCTTACCGAGACAGTCGGATAGGGTGGTGGAGAAGGAGAAGGAGTCCTCAATCGTGCCTTGGCTCGTTCGAGCCGTTGTAGAGTGGCTTTCTTGGTTCTGGGTAAAGGGGCCGATCGAGTTCTCTCCTTCAACATACACGACGCCGCAGCCTGAAGAGGATATGAAGTTAAAGTATGACATTACAAGGGGATTATGTAAACACGAAGAAGAGATTATACTGACCTTGCGAACTGCATGTCTGGTCCTTTTTGGTTGGGGGGCATCGCCTTGGTCATCGGCCGGTGGAATCTCAGTAGCTTCGGCCGATGACTCCTTGGTGGTTTTGGCCGACGGGTCTTCTTCTTCATATGCATCGGCAGCCGCTGCATCGACTTCCTCCTCCATCACTTGTTCTTCAAGGAATTCTTCCATGGAGGGGTCCAGCTCTTCAGGATCGGCTTGGTCGTCGATTTTAGCCTTCTTGCTGGATTTTTGGGATTTGCCCTTGGTTGGCGCTTTCCTCTTGGGTTTTTCTTTAATCATCGGCCCCTGAAGTAATGATGATATCTTCGGAGCAGTAAGGCCGATGATGGATTCCAGGATGGTTGATCCTGATGGGGCTACGGCTTGAGCATAAAAAATATTCTGCCCGCTGTTGCTCACAGATGGAGTCGGCTCATCTGGGACTTGAGGGCTGATACCTTGGATGAGCTCCGTCACATAAAATCTGGCCGATTGATGGAAAATGTGACCGGCCTACTCTTGCCACCATGTTTGGAAATTGATGTGGACGAAAGCGTTCAGATGCAGCCGGTCGCAGTCACCGAGGTTTGGGAGCTCGATTTCTAGCGCTTTGCTCATGACCAGTGCTGATGGAATTGTGCCTATGCTCTTTAGGAGTTTGTGAAGGTACAGACTGATGGGGAGTTGCCTGAGCCCGCATTGTCTAGCAGCTACCATTGGGTTGTAAAACTCATAGGACAGGCTGGTGCTCCTTCCCTGAAATATGCCTACTGGGAGCAGGCTCGGAGTGAGGCCGATCATGAATAACTCCCGTGACTCCATGTCGTCATTTATCAAGCTCAGCTGAAGATCATCGGGGAGTTCAAAATCTCGGTCCGATGTGTAGACAAACATGTCCATCCTGGCTGATGGAGGGCCGATGAAGAAACGAATGAACCATGTAGCCATGTCATCGGCCGATTGGTCTGCACCTGGGTAAACGGAGGCCGCTTCCCCATAGGACATGCATCTTCTGCTCCTGGGATCTTCGTGATCGGCGTACTTTGATGGAAAGCGAGAGTCTGATAGAGGTGGCCGATCAACCATGGTATTGGTGTAAATGGTTAGCCAGAGCTAAGTGAACCACCATGGTCCTCCATGAGCTACAGTCTATTTTAGCATCAGGTCCTGTGTGGAGACATGGAGCAGCCGATAGACAGCTCCCAGGAGGTATCGGCCCAAGGGGATTTGTTTCTTGTCGACCAAAGCCTAAGCCAAGTGTTGACAGTTTGTGGTGGGGCCACAGGTCGATCCACAAAAGACAAATCTCTCCAACCACAATGTCAGGAAAGCTACATGTTCTCGCTCTGAGACCGATCCCTGTTCCATGTGTTCAGAGATGTATCCGGACTAGCCTCTGATTTTCTTGGTCTTCAACTTGTGATTGCTGTTTATCAGGAGGCTGAAGGGATTGATCTCAGAGTCGATATCCAGTCCTGTCAGTATCTTGACATCTATAAGAGTGGGGGTCATCGGACCTTGTTTGAACATAAAGATGTTCAAGGTACTGGACCAGAAGTAGCTGGCGGCCGACATGAGTGGCTCATTCTTCTTGGTATCGGCCAGGGATAAAGTGATGCATTGGCCGATCCCAATCTCGTCCCAGTGGACTTGTTTGGCAGCAGCAATCCTCTTATGTCAGGTTCTGTATCCGTTGAGCTTGGATGGCCAGGTCCTGAAAGTATGTTTCCATGAAGACACATTGGGCTTGGCTTGCCTAAAGGGGATTCTATCCGTTTCAGCATTGATTAGCCAAGTTGGGTCGCAGTCACCCATGGGGCCTAGCAGAAAGCGATGGGATTTGTCGTCGGTGGGGATCAAGATTTGGTTTTTGAAGACCTAGATCGTGAAAATGACGATGAAAATATAAGACCCGGGGGGCAGAGAGTAAAAACCCTAACTTGGAGAAATCGGCGGAAAAAGCGATAATGTGGATTTTGAAGGAATTGACTTACCGCAGGGATCTCGGAGGCATAGAACGGGGCAAAGGCCATCGTTGCCGTTGAAGGGGTTGCTGTGAAGGGGGTCGATGTTGACGGAACGCCGAGGGGTCGCCGGAGTTGAGAAACGCGAAGGGTTTGTTGAATCGGCGGCGGAAGGATTCGAATCTGGATCTGCACGGTTTTCAGACAAGACCTAGCAAAGAAGTCGATGGGTTCCTCGGAGCTAATTCCGCCACATTATATAATGAAGCGGAATTGGGGGGCATGTGTTAACGACGGATTTTGGTAATCGACTTGGAAAGAAAAGAGGAAACCGAAGCAGAGAGGAAGGATTGAGTTGGAGTCGGACCAGGCTTCGTATCGGACCCGGTAATCGTATCGGACTGGGGAGGTGTTGCCAGAAAGAGTGTATCGGCCGATATGGATTCGATATGATTGTTGGCCGATACGGGTTGTAAGTTGACAGAGTCAGCGTGGGCTTGGTCTGGGCCCGGAATAAGCTTCAAGGAAGTTGCCAAATAGAGATAAAGCTCGGTTTTAGGTAGTTGTATCTTGTAAATTAAGTAGTTTAGATCTAATCTGTGCCTTAAGTCTGCCGCAAGGACTTGTTTGTTAGTTGTAGATAAGATCGTACCCTACAAGGGTTCTGTTGTAATCTCAGGTATAAATATCCCGATAGTTTGTACATAGAAGCTCTCTCAATCAATCATACAATCAAACTAATCTACTTTCGGTGCATCGCCAACCCTCGCAAGAGGTTGGCTTCTGACGAGTTCTTGCTTCCCAAGAGCAAGGTAAGAACTCGTACCCGACGATTTGCATCGTCGGGGCTAGCGTGTCGCTTTAGGCACGTTAAGCCCTGATGATGTGATCGTCGTTTATCGTGTGTTAGCTAATCTTGACGCGGTCTTCTGATTCTGTCTCGTCAGCAGTTAACTCGTTTTAGGGTTTGTTGCCAATGATGGTTGAATCAGTTTGCTCGTTTAGATTATCTAAGGCATTTACCATCCCCAAAAGCAATCGACGGCTTGATTTTCTTTGTGTTAAGTCTCGATTCACACTTTGAGTTGCTATCGACCTTAGTCCTGTTTCGAGATCTAACACGAAGCCTGTTTTCGATTGTAATTAAGGATAGCGCCGGGGTTTCAGCCGGTCTTATCTAATGCATGTGATTATTTATGTTTTTGCATGTGTTTGCCACTTATACATGTGGATCGACGAATATAAACATATCGGTCACAGAGTGTTTTTAAAGACTTCTTTGTGGTTGGTGTATTTATGTTAGCCGATTGACTTGTATAAGTTTACACTAGAGTAATAGCTAGTGTAGTTTTCCTCATGAAACTCTCATCAGCTAATTTCATTAATCTGTCACACGCTTTTAGCATGGGCCGATGAGATTAGATCTCTTTAATTTGCTGATAATATCAAGTAAGCCGATACAGTTTTGCCCTATCGGCTGGGCTATAACAATGTGACATCGGCCTATCGGCCGATCGACCATTGTTTTTTGATATGGTTTACTTGTTTCTTGTTGATTGCAGATCAAATCAATTGGCACGCTCTGCGCATGATTAGGCAAGCCAATTTGGACCTGCACTGGAGTTAAGCAGATCTCCCAGGCCGCCGTGGTAACGCGGAACCCGTTTGGTTGCTGGACGGGTCGAAATTCTGCGCCAACATTATCTTGATTGAGAAATGACTGTAGATCAAAAATATAGTGCACATTCAGTTCCTGATGAGCATAGGGTTAGGCAAGCTACTAGTGAATTTAAAGATTTTGCAATGTTATGGTGGACTCAAATAAATACTGATGGCCTAGCACATACAACATGGGAAGCGTTAAAGACAACTATGCGAGATAGATTTGTGTCTCCTTCTTATAGACGTGATCTTTTAAAAAAATTGTAGCTCTTAGGCCAAGGTGATAATTCTATGAAAGAATATTATTAGAAGATGCAAAAAGGTTGTTTACGTTGTGATGAAATCGAGGACGAAGAGACTGCTATTGTACGTTTCTATGGGGGGTTGAATCGCGAGATTTAAGATAATGTTATCTATAAAGAATATAATAGTGTGCGTAGATTGTTTCAACTTGCTTGTTTGGCAGAACAAGAATTGCAAGGATGACAACAGTCAACAAAGTACCATTTTGGAAATGCTATTTCAACAAAGATGGTATCTCCTTCTACACACTGCGGTGTGCCTTCCACTAGCTTGGTTCCATCAACACCCGTATACATTCCACCACGAGCTACCGAGGCGAGTAAGTCTACTAAAGTGGAAGTACCAGCAAAAAGTTCCTCATCAGTGACTTGTATGGGGCGAACAACTAGGATCATATGCCACCGCTGCCATGGCATGGAACATGTCATGAAGGATAGTCCAAGTCAGCATGCATACATCGCCACGGATGATGGAGCGTATGCGAGTTCTAGTGATGTTGAGGAAGAATATTCTCTTGCTGCTAACCTTGCAACTGAAACTGATGTTTCTAAAATGAATAGAGATGGTGGGGAGATTATAGGAGTCACCGATACCACAAACTACAAGTACGCAGCGAGTGATAAGCATTCAAATGGAGCATGCGGAGGAATTTCAATGCCATAATCTCTTCCAAACATTCTTCGCCATCAAGGATTGTTGGGTACGTGTGATAATTGATAGTGGATGTTGCAACAACTTGGTGAGTGCCGATTTGGTCAAGAAGCTTAATTTGCCCACTCGTCAACATTCACAGCCATACCATGCTCGGTGGTTCAACAACCGTGGTAAGGTCAAGGAAACACAGACTAGAAGAATACACTTGTCTAAGTTCTTATCATGATTCTATTGATTTTGATGTAGTACCTATGAATGCATGTTCACTATTGTTAGGACTTCCTTGGGAATTTGATAATAATGTAACACATCATGTTAGAAGTAATAGATATACTTCCAATGACACATGCTGTAATTGTTGAGTGTGATAATGAAATTTCTACAAATGAGAAGGGGACTCCTATTTCTAACACAAAGGGAATTAAATTAAAGGGGCTTGCTATGATTGAGCATAAATCTAAATTTGTTTATACAACTCCATCCTATGCTTTGAAGTGCAATTCGTTTTTACATAATGATGCGCTATGTGTTGTTTTTTCCTTCGGTTGCTAACATTATGCATGACTACGTGGACTTGCCGCTATCTTCAGGAGTAGACGATGAGCTTGAGCCGAGGATGACTCCAATTTAAGAGGGGGAAGATGATGAGGACATCACTCCATTGGATGCACACGAGGCTAGGAGATGAAGACCCAATTCATATCAAGTTCGAACCCACCTCGTCATCATGAAGTAGGCTGCACTAAAATTGTCGCCCAGACCTCATTCGGACTCCGTTTTCGATGTTCTACCTATATATGGAAAGCTAACGAGACCACCTATCCATTGGGACTGGTTTCATGTCAAAGTTCCATCCAATTCAATAGGAATCATTGAAACAAGAGAGTATCCATAATCTATCTAGGTGTTGCGTCACCGTCTTTAGGCCTGTTGGACTGAGTATCATGTTGGAGTCCATTAGGGATGCACTCAAGGGTACTAGGTCAACCCTAGACCTTATTTAATCAGTAGATATCTCAAGGGTACTATCAACCCTAGACCATATTTAATCAGTAAAGATCATCAAATTAGGGTTGTGTTTTGCTTGGATTATTCTGCCATTATAGTTTCACCGCTAGATCGGTTTGTGGAACCCCAACTTATGAGATTCATCTTAAATTCGCAACATATTCAGATTGCATCTTCTACTCTCTTTCTTGTGTTCTCGATTTTCTTGCAAGAGATAACCTTATCAGCAAGGTCTATTGTGTTTTGGCATGGTTGATAACCAACGGATGTGTAGTGTAGTGATTGTGAGGGGTTCGGTCATCTTGATCGGAGCCTTTGGCCCATCAACGTTGAGTCTTCTCAATCGACTTATCTGTACGTAGCGGAAGATCGGGACCTTAGTGCTCATCAGTGAAGGTCCCCATTGTTTATCTCCGTCGGCATGAGCTATAGGATCCACCGTTGCCATGACCACTGTTGCACACTGCCTTTCTCTGTCATACCTGAAGCCTGCCGCATGAATTTTCGAGCCAATCAAATGGTCCAAAATCTATAAGATTTTTGCCCCTTTTTTCGCTCAAATGACATCACCTGGCTTCATTGATGACATGACTTCCCCCACTTTTCCACTCCTTTACTTTACTCAGCACTCGGTAAAATTATGATAGCCACTACGATGGATCCGATCACCACTAACGGGCCTATATCGTCACCTCTGACGGCTTTGGCCCTCGTCAAAGATTAGTGGTCAGTGATGACTGCACCTCATCTCTACCGGGTGAAACCCATCAGTGGTAATTAACACGTCTGACAGGCCACGTAGAAATAGCCTGTCACAGATGACTCATGCCTATCACGGGTGACTCTTTTCAACCCATCAAAGGTGATAGACACCTCTGTTGGGTGTTAATTCTCACCCGTCATAAGTATGAAAAATCACCCAAAAAAATAATCAAATGCCTTAGCCCCAAGCTCACCAGATGAAGCAAAAAATCAAATACATCTCAAGATGGACGATACAATAACTTTGCATTTTATTAAAAGATTTGATAGCATCCATGAAACAACTACACATGAAGCAAAAGATGCAGGATACATCTAACAGTATACATCACACAAGTAACAATCTCCATCTTAACAAACTACACATCCACACAAGCATAAGAGAATATGCCTAATCTAAAATTTCACAATGAACATTTGCAAGATATGAAATCGAGCAAAAATGAACATTTGCAAGATAAAAATGTAGGATCGAAGAACAAGAACTAAGCCAACCAGAGGGGGTGAATGGTTGGAGTACCCAAAAACCAAAACTTTTAGCGGAATTAAAACTTACCCTCAAATTCGATGTAAATCGGTATGACCGAAGTAGATCGACTGGTCTGACCTCCCTGTGCTGTCGGTGACCGGAGTTAATCTCTCGGGCTGACCGCCTCAAAGTCGTCTTTGCCTCCTGCCGCCGTCACCGCTCTGACTGCCGCGTACCCGCCGGTCTGACCGCAACGATGCGCTGGTCTGACCGCCGGTGTCTCGCCGGTTAGACCGCCGAAACCCGTGCAAACACAAATTGAAGATCTCTCAAAGTAGATGACAACTTTATTACTTCTCTCTGTGTTTACAAACTGCAACAACAGCACTCCTCATGAAAATCTCGACTAAACTCGAAACCCTAACCAAACCTTCAACTCAATGCTCTTCAAAGGCGATACCAGAAGACCACACCCTCCCTCCCTATTTATACATGAGGTAGGCAGCCTAAAGCCACGAACCAACTCATACAAGAAGTCCTAATCCACCTAGGAAACCTTCCCGTACAAGAAACCAACTTTACATATTCCAATTTCTCTAAATTTGGACTCCTTCCAAATTCGATTCCGCATCCCATACACACACAATATCTCCATCGTATGCCATATGGAATCATCACCAACCACGTGCATTAATTTTTAGCCTAAGTATCCCGCATGATCTCTGATCGTCCGGACGTCACCTTATCTCCAAGTTGACTCCCGATCCATCACCGGCAATACTCTCCCGAGACGTAAAGATTACATACAAATGAATCAAACAAAGAAACCATATCCGAGCACAAGCTATCTCAAACTTGACTCATTGTTAGCACACAACAGTATTACATACGCATAGTATCCATCTAGAAGCCATAAACATGAATTAACTACGGATATCCAATAAAACAACCCGAAACCGAAACCGACACAGAATCGGCCGATCAGACCGCGGGCTGGCCAGTCTGACCGCACACATACCTCCGGTCTGACCGGCCTTGCCTGCCCGGTCTGACCGGACCCACTGTTCACCGTCTGAAAATTCAATCATCTCAAAAACCACTTCGCCAATAATCTCCAAATATCAAAACCAATAACCTCAGATGCCAATTGTTCATCACAATAGAAGAATCAAACACCTTGATTTTACAATCCCCCCCTTAATGAACACATTGGCAAACTCATCAAAAAATTTTGCTCCTTTGAAAGAAAAACGAAGAAAGAAAAACAAAAGAAAATACTTGCATCTTTTGTCATTATTTGTACCTCTTCTCCCCTTTTGACAATGATTTCATCAAGCATACGAATTATGTTCAGTGAATATTCAAGAGCTTAATAACATACATATAGTAATTCATGTCATGTATTGCAACAAAGAGAAGATAAACCCATCAATTATATAGCAAGCATAAACTAGAGTATAATCATAAACCAAAGATTTTACAATTAAGTTCAATAAAGCAATCAAGATTCATGTATTCAAAAGATTTATAATGCAACATCTTTACAAACACATAGATTGAAAAATAAATCCATACATATAGACCTATTGCAATCATTACTCTTTTCCAAATTAACTTTAACTCAAAATAATCAAGAGAATTTTCAGAGCTTTTTTTTCATATTTTTGCTCATTTGTCAAATATTCCGGGTATGTCCTTGTCGTCAAGACTGTTTCCAATGATTCGACACCCATTATTTTCTCATGTCGAATACGTGCTTGTCGTCAAGACTATTTCCAAGGATTCGGTATTCATTTTTTTTACATAAATATTTTTTATTCTCTTACACAATGAGCAATTTCAAAGCTATTTGAGGAATAACAATTCAATAAAGCATATACATAAGCATTTACAATCCAACCTATGCATTAGTATCAATATTGCATATTTCATTAATTCAAATATAAACTTTAAGTGTCATGCATCATCTCCCTTAAGAGCAATATCTAAGCCTTATGAAAATACTAAAATTCATACAAGCTATAAAATAGACAAATAAACCTTTAAAGTATTGCTAACATGAACAAAAACACTATATGCATAATATCAAGCTCTCTTTCAATTTGTTTCTTTCAATTGTTGCTTAATAAAACCAAGAGCACAAAAACTCCCCCTCAAACCATGCCAAAAGGATGAATAATTCCCAACTCTCCATGAAGAAAAATCAAGAAGAAATCAAAGATTGTTAAAAAAACATGACCTTCTCCACTTTGAACACATATGGGGAGTATGCCACCAAAATACCTATGAACAAGATGATGTCGAGACCTCCAAGTTGGGGTTAGAAATAAGAAATTTTGAAATCCAACACTGAGTCAGACAACCATTTGAACTAGTAGGTACATATGTACGAACAAAATCAAAATCAGACTTACCTGAAAACTTACCTTGTCACTTCACAAAAGTCCGATTTGAATTACGCGCAAAATTACCCTGAGACCGGTCTGACCACTGCTGTCTAGCTGGTCTGACCAGGCCTGGCCAGCCTGACCGCCTGAACACCTGTGGTCGAACCGTGCTCCTTGAACCAAAACCCGATTTTTGTCATCTTTGTTTCGCAAAGACAATCTTTTTTCTTTTTTCTGTTTACGGGCAAGTCTAAAACAAAAACCAACCAAATGTCCATCTTTTCCAAAAAAGAACAAGTGTACTTCTCACGACAAGAAGTTTTTGAATTAGACAGTTTTGAAAACGGTGGTTTCGCAATCAAAGACTTTGTTCCTTGAACCGTTGACGAATGAGAAGACAAAATCCCAGCAGATTTACAAACCGTTTTCTTTGGTTTAGGTTTTGTTACAACTTTACCTTTTTCAGTTACGCTCAAAATAGCAGGTTGATGATTTGCAAAATAGGCATTAGTATCAAAACCTATACCACGATTATAAGTGCTCACTTTTGATTGATCCAAAATCATATTAAGTTTCTTTTTGCCATCAGAAAACCTTTCCAAAGAACTTTTCAAATAAGAAACTTCTTTTGTCAAATTTGCACAATTTTCACAATCAACCAAAACATCTTTGTTCTTGCGACACTTAGAACACGAAAGCACCTCATCACATTTCACAATGTTTTCCATGTACTCAACATATCCTAAAGCATCTTTCAATTTCATCTCATACAAAAAGCACTTTGAGCAATTTTGCGAAATCAAAATATCCTTGTGTTGTTTAACCCTTTTTGCACTCAAAACATTGAACAAATAACTTGCACAAAAAGCAGTTTTATATTTTTTCAAAACGTTCTTTGTCAAAATCAACTCATCAACAACACGAGCATGCAAAGCAAATCCAAGAGCAAAAGAAGACTCAAGCCTTTTGGTATTTTCAACCTCAGATTCCAATTTCAAGCAATTAACAGAATTAACATCTCGTAAAGCATTAATTTCAGAAAATAAAACTTCACAAGATTTGCAATCATCATCATTAGGAATCGAAGATTTTAATCTACCAATTTCAGCATTTAGAATCTCAATAATGTGATTCTTCTCATCAAGCATATTAGAACATGTTTTAAGTTTCTCCGCAAATTTGAAAGCAGCATGTTCTAATTGATCATAACTAAGCTTTTCTTCAATATCACTATCAGATTCATCTTCATCAGAACTTGCATTGCGAGCAACAAAAGCTAAATCAACAACATGCTTACCTTTCCCATTGTTCTTTTTTTCTGAGTCCGATTCATCGCTCTCACAAGCTTCTATGAGTTCTCGAATTAGCCTTTGCATGCAACTCTTCTTCTTCTCCTTTTTGATATTCTTCTTGTCGACCTCCTTCTCCTTGTTCACCTTCTTGTGGTTAGGACAATTGAACTTAATATAATTCAACTCTCCGCACTCAAAGCACCGAATGGGACCTCCTCGCTTCCTGTTCCTGACATTGTTCACAGCTCGAGAAACCTTGTTAGCAGCAGAAACCAAGTCCTCCTCCTCGAACAGTTCGAGTTGCTCATCGGACATGGCATTAATCAAAGCAAGAGCGGTAGAATTAGACGAAGAAGCACCAACATTCAAAGAAGTCGAGGGAGAAACCAAAGCACTAGACTTAGAATCTATCTTGCGAGAAAGAATATTCATCTCATGAGTTTTGAGTTTTGTGTAAAGTGAATCCAACGTCAAAGTAGACATATCAACAGACTCTTGAATAGATATAACCTTCATCTCCCAAATAGACATATCAAGACCATTCAAAAAGTGGCAAGAAACCTCAGATTGTGTGTAATTTGTGTCATAAGCAGAATCAACAGATCTAAGATCACTCAAAATCTTATTAAATCTACCAAGATAATCATCCAAAGCTTCTCCAGGTTTCATCTCAAATTTTATATATTCCTTTTTGAAAAGATCTCGACGAAGTTCTTTAATATTAGTAGTTCCTTGATGAAATTTCTCAAAGCAATCCAAATCTCATGAGTGGTTTTAAGATGTGACACACGATCAAAATTCGAATGAGAAATTCCACTCAACAAAATATTACGAGCTTTGCAATTGTTATTACATTCAGTTTTCGAAGCTTCAGAAGAAATTTGATCAGGAATCTCATACGGAAGAGCAACCTTTTGCCAAACATCATAATCTTGTGCCATAATGTAAGATTGCATCTTATGACACCAAAAAGCAAAATCCGAACCATCGAAAATATGTGACTTAGTTGAAAACTTGTTAGCCATGGCTTAAGACTCTAGATCGGTAAAAATCCAAAGAAGAAAAACGAGGCTCTAATACCACTTGTAGGATCGAAGAACAAGAACGAAGCCAACCAGGGGGGGTGAATGGTTGGAGTACCCAAAAACCAAAACTTTTAGCAAAATTAAAAGTTACCCTCAAATCAATGTAGATCGGTCTGACCGAAGTAGATCGACCGGTCTGACCTCCCTGTGCCGTCGGTCTGACCGGAGTTAATCTCTCGGTCTGACCGCCTCAAAGTCATCCCTGCCTCCTGCCGTCATCACCGGTCTGACCGCTGCGATGCGTCGGTCTGACCGCCGGTGTCTCACTGGTTAGACCGCCAAAACCCGTGCAAACACAAATTGAAGATCTCCCAAAGTAGATAACAACTTTATTACTTCTCTCTGTGTTTACAAAGTGCAACAACAGCACTCCTCACAAAAATCTCGACTAAACTCGAAACCCTAACCAAACCTTCAACTCAATGCTCTTCAAAAGCGATACCAGAAGACCACACCCTTCCTCTCTATTTATACATGAGGTAGGCAGCCTAAAGCCACGAACCAAACTCATACAATAAGTCCTAATCCACCTAGGAAACCTTTCCGTACAAGAAACCAACTTTACATATTCCAATTTCTCCAAATTTGGACTCCTTCCAAATTCGACTCCATATCCCATACGCACACAATATCTCCATCGTATGCCATATGGAATCATCACCAACCACGTGCATTAATCTTTAGCCTAAGTATCCCACATGATCTCTGATCGTCCGGACGTCACCTTATCTCCAAGTTGACTCCCAATCCATCACCGGCAATACTCTCCCGAGACATAAAGATTACCTACACATGAATCAAACAAAGAAACCATTTCCGAGAACAAACTATCCCAAACTTGACTCATGGTTAGCACACAACAGTATTACATATGCATAGTATCCATCTAGAAGCCATAAACATGAATTAACCATGGATATCCAATAAAATAGCCCGAAACCAAAACCGACACAGAATCGACCGGTCAGACCATGGGCTGGCCGGTCTGACCGCACACATACTTTCGGTCTGACCGGCCTTGCTTTCCTGGTCTGACCGGACCCACTGTTCATCGCGTGAAAATTCAATCATCTCAAAAACCACTTCGCCAATAATCTCCAAATATCAAAACCAATAACCTCAGATGCCAATTGTTCATCACAATAGCAGAATCAAACATCTTGATTTTACAAAAAAATCAAGCACAACCTATAAGAGTCAGAGAGGCTGGATCCGCGCTCTCAGTGCCATGGGGACGAAGGAGACGATGGAATGGCAATGGTGCTCGTGGGTGAAGGGGAATATGGTTCATGCCGGCAGCCGGGGGAGAGTCCGCGGACACCGGTGGTTGGGGGATGGACGCGATGGCCGCCGGATCCACACTCGAGTAGGTGGCCGGTGCTCGTGGGTGAAGGAGAAGGTGGCCACACCGACAGTCGGTGGAGAGGCCGTGGACGTCTTCAGAACCCTGTCCCCCGACCTCGTGGAGGCCAGATCAGGCGGCCAGCGGTCAGGTGGTGGAGGAGGAGGCGGCCGGCAGTCGGGGAGGGCCGCGTCGACGGTCGGATCTATGTCCTAGAGGCCAAATCCGGCGGCCAGCGGTCGAGAGGCGGTGGCAGTGTTGGTGGCCGATGGGCGGGCGGCGGGGGAGGTGGCGGTGGTGGCTGGATCCGCATCCTGGAGGCTAGATCCATCGGTCAGCGATCAAGAGGCGACGGCCGGCAATCGGGTGCAAATGTGAGGATGAGAGAGCCGGTGAGAGGAGGAATTAAGAAGGGAGAGCGGAGAAGGAGAGGAGAAGAGGCATGGGGGTGAGGTGGGGTGAGGAACCATGGGGTTATGGGGGTGGGGGTTGGTGGTCGAGGGATGAGTGGTTGTTTTTTTCGTCAGCAGTGATGGTTATAAGAATTTAACTCGTTTGAGGTAAGATATCTCACCTTTGACGGGTTGTAAACCTAATACCTGTCATAGATAGGAGGTCATCTGTGACAGGCCTATATATGGACTTGTTAGAGAGGTCATGTGTCGAGTCCTCATATAGGCCTATCACAGATGAGTTCTTACCTGTGACGGGCCATATCCTTGAGTCTCATCTACAACTAGTTTAGTTTAACCCATCAGTGATGATGTCATCCGTGTCGAGACATTTTGGTCGATCACAGATGGGCTGATATGGCGTAGTGAGTCGTTCTCTTCTAAGCCCCACCGAAAGATTCGATAGTACTAAATCTGCTCCAAAATATAGTCATTTCTATGTTGTTTTTCATAGATTAATGTTGAGAGGAAAATATTTTAGCACCCCTGGGGGTGGGAGAATATGGATAGGTGGGGGTTAGATGGAATGGAATTTGATGAGGAGATGATTGATGCGACAAGTAGTATCATGAATAGTGCTACAAATCCTTATATGACTTTGCAACAAGATTAAAATACAAGCTAAAAGGTTCCTATATTCTACAGCTGATGTAGTAGATTTCTATGCTGAGAACAATGCAACGATTAATAATTTTGCAGATGTATTGTGCTACGTTGAACTCGACTTACAATCAAACACATCAAGCAGTAATATCTTTCCATGTGTACTCTGTTCCATTGAAATCGCACATCTTGCAAACAGAAATTCCACAAGATTATTCATGAATAAAAAAATTACAAAATGAGCACAGATGCATTAGAGAAGGATAATAGTGAGTTATAAGCAAACTATAAACTTATGTGAAAGAGGATGATAAAGAAAAATATGAAATGTTAACTCTCATGCAAAAACCTACTCTACACATGCTCTAAGAAGTATTCATTAAATTCAAAGTATGAGAAAAAGGGAGAAGGAAAAAAATATAGCTAACCCTATAACTAACCCACTGTACATGTTAACTCGACAATAAACTTAAACTTATATTTAGTGGTGGGCTCTTACTGCACAGAAACAACAGAACCGGGGCCAACTGGAAGGAGCAGGCGGGAGAGAAATTCATGGCCATCTCCTCTCGGCAGAGAGCGTGTTAGGTGTATATTAATTTGTATTTACTGTGTGGTATGGGTCCCACGTAGTACGCCGTGTATTTATAACGATCACATACATGGAAGACCGAGCAATAAGCGTAGACATTTCATTACCAACAAACACTAGCGTGAGGATGTTTCCAATGCTGCTCCATCTCCACCTCCCCGTGGTAACCGTCCTCATGGCCATGCAGGCCATGTCACCGGCGAAGACCGTGGCAGCAGACCAACAGCTTGCGCAACGTCCGATCACGCTGCCCGGATGCCCCGACAAGTGCGGCAACATCAGCATCCCCTACCCCTTCGGCACCAAAGAAGGTTGCTACTTCCACACGATCTTCTCCGTCGCCTGCAACCTGTCCACCACGCCTCCCGCCATATTCTATTCACCGTTCGTGCTGAAGGCCAGCGGCTACTACTTCGAGGACCAGGAAAACCGGGTGGGCGTCAGGCCGCGGACATAGACGGATGGACAAACGAACTCCTCGACATCAACATTGCGCGAGGCGAGGTGCGGGTGACCATGCCGATCAGCTCCGACTGCAGCATGAACGAGAGCTACCACGAGCTCAATTTCTCCAGCATAAGTCCATCTCTTTCGAGGACGTTGCTCATCTCCTCGACGAAGAATGTGCTTCTGGGCATCGGCCAAAGAGTCAGCGCCCGGATCGATGGCGAGACGAGCGCCACGAACTACTCCGCTTCCTGCAACTCGCTGTTCGACACGCCGGAGACGGCGCAGAACGGGGCGTGCATGGGACTCGGCTGCTGCGAGGCGGAGCTCGCGCCGGGACTTACTTCCATCAGGGTCTGGATGTACAAACAGATCAGCAACAGCATGCGGAAGACGTTCCCCTGCACCTACTCCATGGCCGTCGAGAAGTCGTGGTACAACTTCTCCCTGCAGGATCTCTACGGATATGGCGCTCTTGAAAGGAAATTTCCCCGCGGCGTCCCGCTCGTGCTCGACTTCGCCATCAGGAATGATTCCTGTCCGGCGGATGGGATGACATTGCCGACGGCTTGCCGCAGCGACAACAGCCGTTGTGTCAACGCGACCTATGGCCCTGGATATCTCTGCAAGTGCAAGGATGGTTTCGATGGCAACCCTTACATCCCTGATGGATGCCAAGGTACTTCATTTATTTTCTTTTAAGGGACTATCTAAATAGCTGTCATAAATTTTTTGAGTAAAAACTTTTAAATGTAACTATAGTATAAATGCAATATAATTATACCATAACTATATTTAAACAGCACTCCATTAATACAGGTTACATTTTATATTCTAACCCAAAATGTTGCAGTACGTGTTTCTTCTATTCCTGCACTTGATAAAATTAAATATTCCTGCGATTAAACCAAAAAGAAACATTATTATGAGACCAAACAGTCAAAACTTCTTTGTTGCATATTAAACATATATTTTTCTATTTGTACTAATAATAGGATGCTATCTTATATGCCCTGATCTCCTTAATTGTAGGAGATCAATTTTAAACTAACACCTTACAAAAAAAACCAAGTTAGTTCCCGCTCCAAACCTCTTATATATGTCCACTTTAAAACTAGCACCAATAAAATAGCAGTGATGAGTCATGGTTATTTGTGTGAGTTAGAAAATTGACACATGTGTACCCTTATACTCCCTCCATTTATAAAAGAATGTAGTTTCAGCTAGTCAAAAGATATATTAAGCAAGTGGTTAAATAAAAGACAACTATGGTCTTCGTTAATATGGAAAGGAAAAGAGGAGGCGGGAGAAAATGAGGTCGAGCGAGTAGTATTGTTTCAATGGTTAAAATGAGAAGAAAAAGACGAATTAGCATTTAAAATTTTAGAGACAAATTATTGTTCTAAAACTACTCTTTTAAGGACGGATGGAATAGAATATTACACCAATTTTTTTATTTTCTAGGCTCCACAAAAGCTCTTAAAAATATTTGGTATTCTACTATATATATATATATTTCGAAATTACCATCACTGTTGTTTTTTTATCCGACAGTAGGCCCTCGACAGTGATAGTCCGACTACGACTGTCCACTCCCGGTTGTTAAACCGGCAGGGATATCCCTCCTGGAGTAAAAAATAAATAAATAAAATAGAAAATAGCATGAACCACTTTGATAGATTACCATAAATTCTGATTATCAAAAATTCCAAAATGTATCACAAGCTGCTAACAAATATGTCTTCAGATCCAAACACAGAAAAATGCATATACATTCATCCATCATCATGCACATCATACCATCCCCCTGTTCATAAATCTGCACATCACACCATCGAAATTTTGATCAGTCTACCAAGGACACCAAGAACAAGAAAAGGAACAAATTAAAAGCTTACAAGTCGAGTAGCTGCCACCACCGTGTGCTCAACTTGTTCGTGCCTTGTAACAGCCCATCCTTCAGGACCGCGCAGCCCACCCCACCCAACGGACGGGCCTACTTACATATACCACCTCACTTACGTTTTCGTCCTCGCTTCATGTAAAATGGTTAATCCGCGAGTGATATGGTTGGAGGGATATGCCCATATAAGTTGGTTCCACCCTTGCTAAACTAGCAAGATGGTACTAAACATGTGCACACAGATCTTATGGGTCACATAGGCCATATTCTAATAGGGCCGGGATGTCACACCACCCCCCTCGAAGGACCCGATGTCCCCGTCGGTCCAACTTACCTACATAGCCCGCACACTGACCCGTACGTTCAGCTGCAAGGGTCGGCTCTGATACCATTCGTAACATCCCACCCTCCAGAACCGCGCAGCCCACCCTAACCAACGGACAGGCCTACTTACACGTACCACCTCACTTAAACTTTCGTCCTCGCTTCGTGTAAAAGGGTTAACCCGGGAGTAATATGGTTGGATGGATAAGCCCTTATAAGTTGGTTCCACCTTGCTAAACTAGCAAGGTAGCACTGAACATGTGCACATAACTCTCATGGGCCACACATGTCATATCCTAATTGTGCGGGGATGTCACATGCCTCTGCAGCTTTCTGTCCGCTGCCGTGGCTTCCAAGTGCACAGCAAGAGGAATCGGTAGCCGTTATAACCGAGGAGATGGAGCAAGCGAGGAGATCGAGAAGGAGGCACTGACAGCTCATTACCCCTACCTTCAGGTGACCAGATCCGCTAGGCATCAATTCACATAGTGCAGTGGCTCCTGTCGTCCAGCCCCCACCACTGCTGCAATCGTTGCGCAGCCGCCGCTACCATCGTCAGGGAGCCCCCATATCCACTATAGCAGGGTGGAGAGGAGAGGAGGAGGCGGCAGCGGTGGCATGTGTGCGGGGAGCAAGCGGCGGCACTGGTAGAGGAGAGGAGAGCAAGAGGCTAGTACTGTGAGATTAATTGTCATATTTGTATAAAATCTAGCAGTCAATCTGAATGTGAGCCCTGGGATTTGCATCCAATGGTGTGATTCTCACAGATCGTTTCTTAGGACAACCGTCGGTGGAAATATACCTAGTTTTACAGGCGGTTTTAGATGATCCGTAGGTGACCTAAAGCCATCTTCACAGGCAGCTGAAAATTTGGGCTATCCATTAAAAGGAAAGGTTGGGGCTGGCGAAAATTGTTGTTTAGTAGTAAAATACAATTTCACCCTTAAAAAATATAAATCTAGCTTCACACGTTGGCATGAGCGGGAAATCTTGTTTGTTGTAATAATGTTTAATCAAGTTATTTTTTTAACAGATCAATATTACTATTGATCTGGCACTGAAAGAAAGCCGAGCAAATATCTCAGAGTAGTTCTATATAAACAGACACAAAACAAAAGAACACAGAAACACCGGCCGGGGATACCAGCTAGACCTAACAAAGCATCAGACGTAGCTCCAAGGGCAAAGCAAGCTTGAGAAAACAAAATCCCACACAGCCACCTTGAATGAAAGTATGAAACCACATGAAAACAAGCTAAATCATCAGTGGCAAAATCTGTGGCTTCACTTGTTGCATCTTCTCTATGATCCCCTCATGCCTCCTTCCCAATGCAGCTTGCTCTTCCTCCTTTAGCAGAAAGCTCCATTTCTATACAAATGACATAGATTTATAAACAACCTGCAAAGGGTAATTAACAAGAGTATTTTGAAAGACCCAATCATTCCTAATGAGCCACAAAGCCCAACAAAAACTGGCTACCAGCACAACCTAAACCCTAGCTTTCCCCTTATCCCTCGCTAACCCCAAGCACTCCCAGAAAGTTGCAGGCAGTTTTTTCCAGAGCCAAAGCTTCCTTAACTGGATATTTATGTCATTAATCCGCACCTAGCCTGTATTATGTCATTAACTGGACATTTAACATGTTATTTGTGTAGACATTAATGAGTGTGAACTTCGAGATGAACAACCTGCGCTGCGAGATCAGTACCGATGCTACGGGATTTGCATGAATACGATTGGGGGTTATGACTGTCGATGCAAATTTGGAACGGAAGGTGATCTGATGCCAAAACTGGAACGTGCACGCCGATGTTTCCGCTCGCTGCAATGGTGGCTACAGTTGGTAAGCAAAACTGAAACATTTTAATTAGTTCTGAATTTCAAAATGGATAATGTACCATGTTATTTTCAGGTGGGGTAATATTTTAGTTCCAAATATTAGTATTTTGTCACTACAACATAATCGATTTTTACACATGGTCAAAATCGATTATCGTAGGCCCGCTTGCACCCAGGTATCCGTGAAAATCAGTATTTATGCATACAGGTAGTGCAACCATTTGCGAAAATACAATTTTCGCAATTGGGCGCTTAAGCCATCC
This sequence comes from Oryza officinalis, assembly GCA_008326285.1. Taxonomy (NCBI): domain Eukaryota; kingdom Viridiplantae; phylum Streptophyta; class Magnoliopsida; order Poales; family Poaceae; genus Oryza; species Oryza officinalis. The sequence goes on from BDMV01000010.1 coordinate 7,475,878, forward strand.
ATCTGCCAAAAAAATTCACGGAAAAATTAAAATTTTAGAAACTCTAGATCCATAAATCCGAAAATTCCAGAATCTTTCACTGTCATCACATCCAGATCTGCTGCCGCCATCATTGTGCCAAAGCCACCATGGTCTTGGTGTCGGGATCTGCTGCCGTCATTGTCGCTCAAAGTCGCCATCGTCTTCATCGTCGCTCAAAGTCTCTACATCCGCCTCTCCCGTCGCGCCATCGTCACTTGAAGTCGCTGGATCCACCTCCCGTCGCGCCATTGTCGCTCGAAGCCACTGCTGCCTCGTCGTTGTCGTCGCTCGAAGTGGCCGGATCCACCCGTCCCATCGCTGGATCCGCACGCAAGAGGGGGCGGAGAGGTGGTGGGGTCCGCGCAAGAGGAGGAGGGGCCGCTAGATCCGCTCATCCCATCGCCTATGGCAGATTTGCATGCGTGTGGGGCAAAGAGGAGGCGGGATCCACGCAGGAGGGGGTGGGGTCACTGGATCCGTACCTCCCGTCGCCGCCACTGACGGATCCGCGCACGTGGGGGCAGAGAGGCGGCGGGATCAGGAGGGAACACTAGATCTGCCCCTCCAGTCGTCGTGCCAGTGGGATCCGCGCGGTCCCAAGCTGTCGCCGCCGCGGTAGAGACTTTGGAGAGAGAGGAGGGGAGAAAAATGAATAGGCAAAGAGAGGAGGTGGAGAAAAAAGAGTACGGAGAGAGAGGGGAATTTCGTAGATGCACACCGCAGTAGAGACTTTACATCCAACTGTGAAAACCAATCTTAGCATGCCGATCTCTTAAGACACAAGCATGCGAAACTGAATTTTCACAACTACACCTCGACCCACCTTAGGAAATTGATTTTTTCATGTGGACGCCATTACGGTCCGCATGGAGCTTCCTGGGGGGCTCGTGCGTGAAAATCACTTTGTAGTAGTATGTATTCCCAATTATTTTCAAATATGTGTTTATTGAGTGCCGTAAGAAAAATGCATGTCCTTTTGTATTTGTATGGATTGCAACATATATATCAGTTCAGCGAGAACCTTAGTATCCTGTCCATAGTTCAATTTTGGGAGCTTTAAGAGGTGTGGTGAGTGTAGGCACACACTTAATGCATGTTCAAGAGACAAGACACTTAATGCTTACAGTAGTAGTGCTTATAGTAGCTTGTTAACGAGTACCTTAATGCATGTCCTTAATACTTAAGAATGTAGACACACACTACTACTATAAGCACGTTCAAGAGACTAGCTTGTATGTTTCAAGGTTGATGAAATAATATAAATGATTTATCGTCGACAGCATATCTTTCACTGAAAGAATAATTAACAAATAATTAACCATAAATACAAGTACTGATGTGTCAAAGTCTATGACTTAAACATAGATAGGTAGGTTCTCCAAAAGAACCTAACTAGCTGAGGTAAGGTCGATTCACTTGCTAATTTGAGGTTATCAGTAGGAGCAGTTGCATTATCTTTGAAAGTAACTCCACTTAAAACTGTTTGCGTACTTATTCGTATATGATCTTGATTTGGGTCTATTGTAAGTTCTGTGAACATCCTTTTCTTGCATCTAGATGATGTGATTTTGTTTTTTTTTAATAACTTAGAACTTATAAATCATTTATTTATTTATTTGCGCCGAAAAGTAGCAAGTGCAATATATATTTGTCCCAATAAGTTCCGCTTGGAATTTTCTTTTACCTTTAGTGTGATGGTTTTCAAGTTTAAACTTTCATCAATATAATTTTCTCTTACATTGTGAATGATAAGCAAATCGTAACATGCACTATACTTTTAATTAATTGTCAATTTGTCCCTGCAGGAATAATTGGTGTCACATTCATCATGGTTACGGTACTACTGTTTAAGCTTCTGTTTGAGGAGAGGAGAAAGACAAAAGAGTTCTTCGTTAAGAATGGTGGCCCCATACTAGAAAAGGTTGACAACATTAAGATGTTCAAAAAAGAACTTAAGCCAATAAATACAGTCATGTAATGTCATAGGAAAAGGTGGATTTGGGGAGGTTTACAAAGGGCTTCTTGACAATAAACTTGTTGCAATTAAGAAATCCATTAATGTAGACAAGTTACAAGAGAAGCAATTCACAAATGAAATTATTATCCAGTCAAAAGTCATCCATAAGAACATCATAAAACTCATAGGTTGTTATCTAGAGGTTGACATTCCAATGCTGGTCTACGAGTTTGTTCCACGGGGAAGCCTCCACGACATACTACATGGTAGTAAAAAGGAGTGTCTCCCCTTACAGAAACGTTTGAATATTGCAGCAGGAGCAGCAGAAGGATTAGCTTATATGCATTCAAAAACCTCTACAACTATTTTGCATGGTGATATCAAACATGGCAATATACTTTTGGACGACAACTTTGATCCAAAATTTTGGACGACAACTTTGATCCAAAAATCTCTGACTTTGGAATATCAAGGTTGATTGCTATAGATAAAACCCATACTAAATGTGTGATTGGAGATATGTGTTATATGGATCCAATATATCTTCAATCGGGCTTATTGACGAAGCAGAGCGATGTATATAGTTTTGGAGTGGTGCTCTTAGAACTTCTTACGAGGCAAAAGGCAAGTTCTGGTGAAGATACTAGACTGGTTAAAAAGTTTCTGGATGCATATACAAAAGATCATAAGGGCGCTATCGATCTTTTTGACAGAAAAATTTTATTGGAGTGCGACAAGGAAGTATTCCACAATCTTGCCATCCTAGTAGTGGAATGTCTTAAGTTCGAAGTCGAAAAAAGGCCAGAAATGACTGATGTAGAAGAACGACTTCAAACCATGAAGAGATCTTATGTGCCAAAAAGCATATCTGATGCTAGCAGCAGTATAGATGCATAATTGCTTATTATTTGGGGAGAATTATAGCAGCAAAACATCTCAATGTTGTTAAGGTTTGTCATGTTTCTTAACTACAGTAATTTGGATGTCTCCTTATGTAATAATATTTTTTCTCTGTTCACCATTGTTTTAATTTTCTTTGTATCTCTTCTCAATTTTTCACCAGTGGCAAATAAACTTTTCAATGCAAACCATGCTTGCATCCTGTGCATGGGTGTATTACATTTTACGATACTAATTGATAGCCCGTTATAGAGCACCCAAAAGTTATACTGTCCAGTGTCATTTGTGACCACCACATAATTTTGGATGAGTGGGATCCATACAAATATAATTGGCCACTCATACGTCAATGTGCTCATAATCACAAATCAACACCATTCGATATAAAATCCGCAATGCTGAGATTCAGAGTGCTAGTCAACTTCAGCCTGAGATGTGCCCGTCAAACCACACGAAGGTGGCGCCAGGTGTGTTACACATCCCAAAAGATTTGACTCAATTTGCTAGAGCTTTACAACATCTCAATTGCTCAAAATTCAAACTCATCAGTAGCTAGCCCCAGGAATGTTGCTAGCCTCTCACTTTCATCCCAGCTAGGATACCAAAAGATAAACATAAAGGTATAATGTATAACTTAGGAACAACTAAAAACTTATTTAGCTAAGTTATTCACTTGTGGCCAACCGACCGAATAGATATAGTTCTTCAAAAGCATGTCTACCCATATTCCCACAAGCAACCGACTAGAGGTAGACCCCTAACAAACCATCCTGAAGAGATCAACGGAACCCACGACACTTAACTACCTACAACACAACTAAAATAATACCACAAAAGAAAGCAAGTGTGTGTTAATGTACTACACAGTTAATGTACTGGCGAGGCAATACAATTCTACATACATGCAAACTCTAAATCTAAAAGAATGGCTTGTTTCATAATTGCATAAAGTTAAATTTGTTTCACAAATATTTTGAAATGGAATTTCAGATAAACATTTGCAAGTGTATAGCATAAGTAACATGGCATGGCATCATATACAACATCATAAATCAATTTCAGCCTACAATGAGCAAAATCATCATTTCAAGTATATAAATCAAGTTCAAAATCATTTGTAAAACATAAAGCTATACCCATGACACAAACTATATCGCTCGTGACCGTGAGCATATCGAATCGATTAGTATTGCGAACCCTGCAGAGTTTATACAACGTTAACTATATGATGTGAATCACTCTAGTTTGTCCAGTATCCATCGATACCACCACACTCTACACGATGAATGTGATCTATAGGTCACAAAATAGCCTTTACATTATCTAATGTCTAGCATTGCATCAGCGACGGCAAGTGTGATTCCGCCCTAGGAATGACCTAGAGCCATTAGGTGGTGGGCCCACACGTTAAACCTAACACTGTGGCAACGAACCCATCTGTTCCCTCACGAGGCACTATATCGCTGAATTGGATAGATTTAGACTCCTAAACTACCCGTATAAAAAGTGGGTAAATAGATAGTTCCTATGAATCATCTTTCAGACTAATTCATTCTACTCCAGCCTACCATATGCAACGCTCGAAATAAAATAACTTAATTATCTAAGGCCTCCCATAAATAGCACATGTGGATGTACGGGAAACAATTGTGTGCGACACAAAGTTCGGTCGTTAATCAATTCAGGCAAACACTCCCCCTATCGATACATAACTACTACCATATGTGTACCACTTGCCGCCTAAGTCTGAAATCCATCATTTTCTATCATTTTAGTTCGCAATTATATAGAGAATCACCTTTGTCCATAAGTTCAAAATGGTTCAAATAAACATAAATAAGTGATCCATAATCATTTTTAGCATAATACTATGCATGGCTAAGCATATGGCACATATAAAGCATAATTAAACCCATTAGAGTACAACCAATGTACTCCAATCATTCCTATGGTTAAAATAAGCAAGAGTGAAATTTATCAAGGAGGTTCATGCAACAAGTGGGTTATAACTACCATTTTCTTCAACATAATACAATTTACTATCAAATAGCGCATGCAAGGTTTACAATCAAAACATTTGCCCACAAAACGTAGGATTAAAAGTGTTCAAAGGAAGCACTACTACAGAAAACGTTTTTGCAGATGGGCAGAAAGGGTTTTCGCATGCGGTTGGCCAGCCAGCATGCACAAAAAGCTCTCCAAAAATCACCATTTTCGCATGCGGCCAGCCCAATCGCACGCGAAAATCTATCTTCGCATGCGATCCACTTAAGACGGTCGCATGCTGTCATGCCCCAAACTAGCCCCGAACGGCGGCCAGAATAAGGCGATCCAAATTAACCTGTAAACCTGTACCAGTCTCAGGAAGCAGTGCTGGTACAACAGGAAGATTGAATATCACAGCGACAGAGGTCTCTTTATTAAGAGTAGAATTACAACCAAGGTTGGAACTGCGGACAGACCCCGAGTTCGCAACTGCATTACAAAAAGGCGGAAGCGGAGACTAGCCCAAAGCCACAAGCATGCCTTGGGCAAAGGCCGAAACCCTACTACAGCTCGTAGTTCGCTTGCTCCTGGAAGAACTCTTCTTCAGCAGGGTCCAACTCTTCGTCTTCGAGAACTGGGAGGGTTATTTATATAGAGCAAGGGTGAGTACGGGAGTACTCAGCAAGCCAAGGGAAATTAAGTGTTTGATGCAAGCTTCAAAGGAGAGCCAGTTATTTTCGCGTTCGATTTTAGTTTAAGACTTTCAGAAGAAACTAAATGAGTGCTTCTCAACGGCACGGACGAGAAAGTGCGTCTCATCCAGCCGGAGCAGTGAAATGTATGGATTGATTTTGTCGGCACGAAAGGCTCCTTGCCAATCGTCTTCCGACACCGGGTGTTACCGACAGCCACAAGTCAAACACTGAAAAGATTTCCTTACACCAACAATAGTTCACAAAGGTAGTAAACAAAACTACGCTAAGGAATCACCTCACATCCGCCCATGACCGTGGGCACGGCTGTTCAAACAGTTGTTAACCTCTGCAGAGGGGGTACACTTTACCCACACGACGTTACTAACCCGGGTCAACCAGCCCGTGCAGAACAGCCACGTCTGGTGACTTTGAGGTTTTCACGACAAGGCATTTCGAAAGCCGACTCAGGGTCACCTTATGCCAATGGGAGGGGTCCCACGGACCAACACCAGGTTAGGTCCCAGACCATACTGTGCCAGGAAGCCTAGGGGTCCTCCCCGACACCACCCCGGCGAATCCACTTGTCCTTTGGCATCAAGATTTCCCTGGCCTAGCTAGTTACTCAGCTAGGGGTGTCCCATTCACCCATGTGGTCGTACTTGTCATATGCTCGGATGTAATTCCCAAGGAATCAGTCCTTAAGGCGAGAACAGGAGGACCGTACCTCCAGTACGTCTCCCGCACTGTGAGTTTTGGAAACTCATTTTATTTTTAAGGCACCGACCCAAGTGTCGGGTTTTTCAAGGATTTTGTAAACCCAAGTTTTACCCAGTTGATCATTTTAAATTTGAAGGGATCCTCGATATTCGTACGTGGGGTACGAATACCGAGACCTGACCTGAAGGCTACAAGGGTGTTAGGTTATTAAATAATCAAGGAGGTCAAATGCAGCAAATAGGTAGTGCCTGTCGGTTGTATTACAAACAGCGGCCAAGGTGTCATGTGTAACCTAAAGGGATGCATAATTTGCAAAAAGAAAATACTTAATTTCAAATTATGGGTTCAATTGATCAAAGGTGACTTGCCTAGCTTGAGATCTTGAGGTTCCTCCTCGAAATCAGCGCACTACGAGTCTTCTGGTTCCGAAGCTACACGCGAAACGAGGCGACTCAACACAACGGTAAAAAGGAAGCCTTATTAAAGACCTCTAAGCATGCCAATAGATAGATCACGACTTTTGAGGAATTTTGGAAGTTGAACGGAGTCAATCGGACGAACGGTTGAGAAGATATGAATTTCCTAAGATTAATTGATTTTCTATCTAACGGAAAAAGGAATTATTAAATCCCTTGGAAAAAGAAAAGAAGGAGGGACATAAATTGGACTTTATTTTGGAGCGGCTAGGTGCAGCCCAATGGCAAATCGGGCGCTGTCGGGCAACACGGGTTGGTGCGCGGAAGAGATAGCCCAAGGCCGAGCGACGCGCGGGAGAGACCGACGGGCCGGCACGGCCCACGAGCGAGCGAGGCTCGTGCAGGAGTATGGGGCCGGTCGCGGCACGCGGCCCAGAGAGCGTGCACGGCCGAGTGAAGCGGCCGGCGTGGGGAGGGGACGGCCCATGCGGCGAGGCAAGGAGGCCGACTAGGCCAGATCGCTTTGACCGGTCTCCCGCGGGACCCAGGGATGGCGGACATGGCGTCCACGTCGGCAGATGGGGGAAGGAGTGGAGCTCGCCCAGGAGCGGACGGCTCTCGGACGACCGGCGCGGGTGGCGCGCTCCAGCGGGTGACAACGAACCGGAGTGGGCGGACGGCATCGGCGGGTACCGGAGGGGGAAACGAATCAACTGAACGGCGTGGATTGGAGAGAGGAGGCGCGACGGCGGCCAGCGGCGGAGCTAAGCAGCGGCGGGCAAGGCAGCGCGGGAAGGAAGCAGGAAAGAGGGGCGACACCCAAGGCGGTGCTCCGGGGAAGCTCGCGGGCACTTAAGGGGGCTATCGCGAGGGAAACGGCAAGAGGATGGCCAGCGGCGGCACAGGCAGCTAGGCCCCAAGCGGCGACGAGGCGGCGAGCGGGGACAGCCGCGATGACGTTAACGGCGTTTCCACGGCGTCTACGAGCACGGGAGGATGGCGGTGAGCTAGCTAGCGCCTAGGGAGGGGAGGAAATGGAGGGAAGGGGAGGATTACCGCGGGGGAGTTCGCCGAGAAGAGGAGGCCGACGGCGCGGGCGGAACGTCTCGGCTACAGGCCGAGGGAGGAGGAGAGGAGTGGCGCCCGGAGTCCCTTCGTGCGTCCTCGAGCGGTGGTCAGCAATGGCGCGGTGGTGGTGGAGGGAAACAGGGAGTGGCGCTTGGGGAAGGAGCTCGGCGGCAGGGAGGAGAGTGGCGGCCGAGAGAGGGAAGGGCGCGGGATTAAAAGGGGGCAGCAAGGCGGTGGAGCGCGAAGGTGGTTCGGGCAAGCGGTGGAGAGGCGCAAAGGGCTGGTGCATCTCCGGCGCTAGTGGCCAAGGTGGCGGCAGCCGTGACATCGGTGGCGGTCGGGTGAAACAGGAGAAGAGGAAAAAGGGGAAATGGCGCCTTCCAATTTGGGGAAAATGGAGTGCGGGGGAGAGAGAGACGGCACGGTGGCTCTCTCCCTTGGACGCACGCGTGCAGAGCAACGGGACCGAGCGGATGACGACGGGGCGGTTTGGCGCGGCGCGGAGACAGGGCAGGCGCCGGGGCAGGCGACGTCCAGAGGGGAGGGCATCGGCGTCCTCCCGGTCAGCCACGATGCGCGGGAGCGTGGGAACCAACGGGCGGAGGTAGAATCGGAGGGCGCTGGCGGGAGTTAACAAGAGAGAGAGAGAACGAGAGCGAGAGAGAGAACGAGAGAGAGAGACTGCGCTCTGTCATGCGCAGTGCGCGTGCGGTGCACGTGCCCAGCGCGCTCGGGCCGCGCGGACTGGGCCGGGGCAGCGTAGCCTAGCAGGGAGAGGAGAAGGAGGCCGAGGGGAGAGAGGGCAGGGGAAACGGGCCGAGCAGAAAACGGCCCGAGAACAGAGGGAGGTAAAGCAGACTTTTGCAGAGAATTAGATTTGGAGGGAAATAGAGTTGGATTCGAATTCCGATTTCGCGATTTCTTTGGGACAGAGCTAAGAGGGGGAAACACGAGATCCAGGACACACAACAACACGCAAACGAAGAGCAAAAATTTCGCAAATAGAGTTTTTAGGAATTAGGTTTTCCTGCTAACGCCACGACGGAACGGGCGTTACACATGGGAAAATCGATTTTCGCTTGCGGCCAACTTAAGGCAGCCGCACGTGAAGATAGATTTTCGAAAGCGGGCATGTTATGTGGCCTGAATGCGAAAAGTGTTCCCATCTATGCCTCATTTTGCTTGATGACCGTTTGGAAAGATCACGTGTTGTGTGTAATATAATATTTGCCATGAATTATTACCGGAATTTGGATTAATAAGCATAGGAGCCAAACCAAATTGTTGTTCTTACTACATTAAAACTTTTATGTACGTATAATAAATATATTACAAATAAACAACAGTTTCATCACGGATAAAAGTATTACATTGTCATTACATATGTTCTTTCTCCCACTCTTTGAGCGGCTTGAATTTGTCTTCTAGTGTGAGTTGACTCTGCTTATTGTAGAATAGCCCGAGTGCGTTGCAAAGGTCAGTGCACACATTCTTTATAGTGTTATTGTCGAACCGATTTGCTACATAAGGGATGTTAAGGATCTATGGACAGAAAAGATAATAAACGTTACGAAATGAATTGTTGGATCCAATTGGCTATTGTGTGTGAAGAACAATATCCGGACTTATGCAGTCACTGGTTGTATTGTACCTCCCGCTGACTCTGAGCATCTCGCACATGTAATATCCACACAGGTTAGTTCCCGGTGGTTGTTTGAAACACTGCGACATAATAACAAGAGATTGATCAATATAAAGAAGTAAAGAATGTATGAGAAAATTGAGTTTATGACATATGTCCGTACCGGCAAAGCCGGTCTTGACGAATAGCTTAGTCTTTTCCGGTGTATTTACAGGCCCACCTCTTTTGCGGTAGTACTTGTGTGCGCTGTTTGAAGAAAACAATTGTTGTACACTTAGAAAATTCAAAATAGAAATTATGTACATATTAGTTAGTTTATTACTTACATGTTGAGAATAGTTAGGAATTCCATGAACGTTGACTTGTCATAGTGTGCTGGGTAAACGCTACGATCAATTGGTCTTTTGGATATACGAGGAATAATATGTAGTGGTCGATGGAAATAAGAAAGATGAATTAGAGACATCAATTGCTAAAAATGGTGTGTTAATTTGACAAAAACTCAGATCTAGAACCAGATGCTTACGTGAGCGCATAAGGGACCATCAAGACATTTTTGTCAGCATGCGCCAACATTGCTAACGCTAAGTATGTTGCTACCTCCAACTTCTTGGTCTTGTGCATTTTCCTGATATATTCCTCCCTTTCCTCTGGTGTCTTCTCCACTAATTCCTTGGAGTTGGCTCTCATCTCGACATTGTGTTGTGTTTTGCAAACCCTACTTGGATCGACGTAGTCAACTGGTGCTCCCGTTCTATCCGCTTCATGGAATTGAGATCTGTATGATGCAAATTTAATTAATGAGCATTGGATGTTTTGTTTTGGACAGTCACGTGGAAAATACATGAGTTAAGACTTACAGGCAAAAAGCGGCGATGATGTTCACATCCATTTTATCTAGCATGAAGAGGACGTATACACTACACCACAACACCAAATTTGGGGTCGGAGGGTCTGACGCGAAAAGGGGCTACAGCGTCAAGCAGTCTGACGCTAAAAACATATAGCGTCAGACTCCAGCTGACGCAGTAAGTCCTGACGCTAAAAATCTTTAGCGTCAGACTGGACTTTTAGCGTCAGACAGTCTATCGCTACGAAAACTTTTAGCGTCAGATGATCCATTACAATGTTTTAGCGTCAGATGATACGTTGACAAACATATAGCGTCAGATCATCCAACATTCATTGTATTTATAGCGTCAGACTGTTCAATGGTACAATTTAAATATATAAAAAAAAATAAATGCATTTTGCACATATGAACCCACATTCAAGCCATCACATAAAAATATAGAAGCACATACCTCACATAGAGGTCACATACATTCATATAGTATCGAAGAACCTTCTTAGGTACCTTGTACACATGTTTCCCATCCAGACTCTTCCTAGCTGATTTCCAACGTGAAGCCTTACACTTAGGACATAATTCAAGTTTTTCATGTTCCTTGCCATAATACAGAATGCAATCATTTGGACATGCATGAATACTAGTGTACCCAAGTCCAATGGACTTAATAAGTTTCTTAGTTTCATAGTAGTTTTTGGGTAGGGTTGATCCCTCAGGTAAGACATCATTAAACAGATCTAGTATAAGGTCAAAACTTCTGTCAGTCCATCCTCCAAGGAGCTTGATGTGAAGAAGTCTAATCAGGAAGCGCAGTTTCGTGTACTTCTTGCAATTAGGAAATAATTCTTGACTATTGGCTTCTACCAACTTTTGGAGGTCAACTAGTTCTTTAGGAAGCTCAACAGAACTGTTGTCTTCGAAATCCCCTCTATCATCTAAACCACAAGCTAGGTCTATAAGCAATTGAGATATGTCGTCCTCTTCACTACACTCTTCCACAAGATCGTCACCATCACCATTGTCGGTATTCACACAAGAGGAACTTGCTTCCCCATGTAAGTTCCAAGTTGTGTACCCTTGTAGAAACCCATCACAAATCAAGTGCTCTCGTATATCACTTGAGTCTCTCCAAAATGAGTTAACACACTTTCTGCAAGGGCATAGTATCTTGTCCCCTATCGCTGAATTTCTAAATGCAAAAGCTAGGAAACTGTTAACCCCTTGTAAGTATTCCTTTGTGTGCCTAGCATCACTATGAATCCACGATTTATCCATGAGCCTTTGTGGAGGCTGAGCGTTACCTGCAGTACTTGAATCTGTTGGCTGCAAGCAATGAGAAGAGAAGGGCGTCGCTGCAGCGGATTCAACTATGCTTGGGCCAGCTCCACAATACTTTTGCCTAGGGCCTGAAATGAATTGGAAAGAATAAATGAACTATATATGCTTGCTCGTAACACTGGAAAACAACAATCTCTTAATATACTAATATAAGTGTTAGCATGTTCAGCAGTATATAATAAAAAAATGATGGACACAGCTGCACGTGTGATGCAGCTTCAGAATTGCTACCATGCATACATTCAGAATTTACCATTAATTAGGGACACATATTTCTCAGGATGGTTGTTTAGTAAGAAGAGCCAAAAATTTCCTAGAATGGTTTCGGGCTAACAGTAAGACCAATTATAGACACCTGGTTATTCAGAATTATTTCAGTAAGAAGGAAACATTGGATTCAATACACTAACCTTTGACTCTTGATGATGGTAAGATTGCAACAAAAAAAAGAGCACAAGGTATAAGGTTGGATAGATGGTATAATTCCTGGCCCGTCAGCTCCAGTTTTTTTTAGACAAAAATGCGCTGTATGCACTAGAGCTACCAACAGACAACAGACGTAGAAGAAAAATCTCACTGTAGATCCGAATATCCCCAACCTAACTCTGGGATGGGGTCAGTTGGGCCACCTAAAATAATTTGGAAATAAACTGCTACACTGCTATGCTGCCGCAACACACAAATCTTCAACAAACTGATGGATGCACAGATCGGGGAAAAAATCTTCAACACACAAATCGATCCAATGGCTTGCTTACCAAAAAAAAAAGCAGTGATCGAACGGACAACCTTCAGGGCGCGTCCTTCACCGTCGTATGCTCCAAGGGTGGCGGCGTTCGATGTGGTGCCCACGGTTTCCAGGGGGCGGCGCCCTGAGAAATCAGCAGACGAGCAGCTGGCGTTGGAGGAGCAGACGAGCAGACCTGATGGGAGGAGCAGACGGCAGTGGATTGGATTGGAGGAGCAGACAAGCAGGCGGTGCCCCGAGAAATCAGCAGACGAGCAGGCCGGCGGACGGCTGGAGACAGGGAGCACTCGAGGATTCGTGCATGGCTGGCGAGGAATGGGGAGATGCGACCTGATGGGCGGCGGCGAGCGGGAGATTTGGGGCAGCGATGGCGAGCGGGAGAGATTTGGGGCGGCGGTCGCGAGCGGGAGTTCGGCCGGGAGCGTGCGGTATGAGAAAGGCAGTGGCGGCGGCGGCTTGCTTTTTCTGGATTTGGGATTTGGGGGAAGAGGAGGTTCTAGGGTTTACCTGGGCCAGGCCAAAATTTCCGCGGGAGGATGCATTAGCTGAGCGGGCTTTCGAAAAAAATGAGTGGGCGTTCGATTGTGGGGCCCATTATTTTTTGCCGTCAGACAAATTGACACCATAGCTCATTTTAGCGTCAAACGGTTGGACTCTAAATTTAACTATGTATAGCGTCAGACAATGGCTCGCTAAATCGAGATTTAGCGTCAGGCAGTCTCTAAGAGATATTTAGCGTCAGATCATCCAACGCTAAAAAAAAGATTTAGCGTCAGATGTCTGATGCTGAAAAAGTGTTGTGGCGTAGTGTTNGGGAAATGGCGCCTTCCAATTTGGGGAAAATGGAGTGCGGGGGAGAGAGAGACGGCACGGTGGCTCTCTCCCTTGGACGCACGCGTGCAGAGCAACGGGACCGAGCGGATGACGACGGGGCGGTTTGGCGCGGCGCGGAGACAGGGCAGGCGCCGGGGCAGGCGACGTCCAGAGGGGAGGGCATCGGCGTCCTCCCGGTCAGCCACGATGCGCGGGAGCGTGGGAACCAACGGGCGGAGGTAGAATCGGAGGGCGCTGGCGGGAGTTAACAAGAGAGAGAGAGAACGAGAGCGAGAGAGAGAACGAGAGAGAGAGACTGCGCTCTGTCATGCGCAGTGCGCGTGCGGTGCACGTGCCCAGCGCGCTCGGGCCGCGCGGACTGGGCCGGGGCAGCGTAGCCTAGCAGGGAGAGGAGAAGGAGGCCGAGGGGAGAGAGGGCAGGGGAAACGGGCCGAGCAGAAAACGGCCCGAGAACAGAGGGAGGTAAAGCAGACTTTTGCAGAGAATTAGATTTGGAGGGAAATAGAGTTGGATTCGAATTCCGATTTCGCGATTTCTTTGGGACAGAGCTAAGAGGGGGAAACACGAGATCCAGGACACACAACAACACGCAAACGAAGAGCAAAAATTTCGCAAATAGAGTTTTTAGGAATTAGGTTTTCCTGCTAACGCCACGACGGAACGGGCGTTACACATGGGAAAATCGATTTTCGCTTGCGGCCAACTTAAGGCAGCCGCACGTGAAGATAGATTTTCGAAAGCGGGCATGTTATGTGGCCTGAATGCGAAAAGTGTTCCCATCTATGCCTCATTTTGCTTGATGACCGTTTGGAAAGATCACGTGTTGTGTGTAATATAATATTTGCCATGAATTATTACCGGAATTTGGATTAATAAGCATAGGAGCCAAACCAAATTGTTGTTCTTACTACATTAAAACTTTTATGTACGTATAATAAATATATTACAAATAAACAACAGTTTCATCACGGATAAAAGTATTACATTGTCATTACATATGTTCTTTCTCCCACTCTTTGAGCGGCTTGAATTTGTCTTCTAGTGTGAGTTGACTCTGCTTATTGTAGAATAGCCCGAGTGCGTTGCAAAGGTCAGTGCACACATTCTTTATAGTGTTATTGTCGAACCGATTTGCTACATAAGGGATGTTAAGGATCTATGGACAGAAAAGATAATAAACGTTACGAAATGAATTGTTGGATCCAATTGGCTATTGTGTGTGAAGAACAATATCCGGACTTATGCAGTCACTGGTTGTATTGTACCTCCCGCTGACTCTGAGCATCTCGCACATGTAATATCCACACAGGTTAGTTCCCGGTGGTTGTTTGAAACACTGCGACATAATAACAAGAGATTGATCAATATAAAGAAGTAAAGAATGTATGAGAAAATTGAGTTTATGACATATGTCCGTACCGGCAAAGCCGGTCTTGACGAATAGCTTAGTCTTTTCCGGTGTATTTACAGGCCCACCTCTTTTGCGGTAGTACTTGTGTGCGCTGTTTGAAGAAAACAATTGTTGTACACTTAGAAAATTCAAAATAGAAATTATGTACATATTAGTTAGTTTATTACTTACATGTTGAGAATAGTTAGGAATTCCATGAACGTTGACTTGTCATAGTGTGCTGGGTAAACGCTACGATCAATTGGTCTTTTGGATATACGAGGAATAATATGTAGTGGTCGATGGAAATAAGAAAGATGAATTAGAGACATCAATTGCTAAAAATGGTGTGTTAATTTGACAAAAACTCAGATCTAGAACCAGATGCTTACGTGAGCGCATAAGGGACCATCAAGACATTTTTGTCAGCATGCGCCAACATTGCTAACGCTAAGTATGTTGCTACCTCCAACTTCTTGGTCTTGTGCATTTTCCTGATATATTCCTCCCTTTCCTCTGGTGTCTTCTCCACTAATTCCTTGGAGTTGGCTCTCATCTCGACATTGTGTTGTGTTTTGCAAACCCTACTTGGATCGACGTAGTCAACTGGTGCTCCCGTTCTATCCGCTTCATGGAATTGAGATCTGTATGATGCAAATTTAATTAATGAGCATTGGATGTTTTGTTTTGGACAGTCACGTGGAAAATACATGAGTTAAGACTTACAGGCAAAAAGCGGCGATGATGTTCACATCCATTTTATCTAGCATGAAGAGGACGTATACACTACACCACAACACCAAATTTGGGGTCGGAGGGTCTGACGCGAAAAGGGGCTACAGCGTCAAGCAGTCTGACGCTAAAAACATATAGCGTCAGACTCCAGCTGACGCAGTAAGTCCTGACGCTAAAAATCTTTAGCGTCAGACTGGACTTTTAGCGTCAGACAGTCTATCGCTACGAAAACTTTTAGCGTCAGATGATCCATTACAATGTTTTAGCGTCAGATGATACGTTGACAAACATATAGCGTCAGATCATCCAACATTCATTGTATTTATAGCGTCAGACTGTTCAACGGTACAATTTAAATATATAAAAAAAAATAAATGCATTTTGCACATATGAACCCACATTCAAGCCATCACATAAAAATATAGAAGCACATACCTCACATAGAGGTCACATACATTCATATATCCGATACAATCTTGCACAATACATCATTCAACAAGGTCAAGCATCCAATCTTGTCTTGCACACTACATCCAATAAAGTCAAGCCACCAAAAGCTTACATGAATGCGCACACCAGCAAGCAACATAATAATTTGTGTTTGCTAAACTAAAGTTTGTGCACACAATCCTTTATAGGAACTGAAAAACCAAAAGCACATCCACTATGTTTTATGTGGAGAATCATTGTCCATGAACTCAAGCCAAAGACTTGTGGCCAGCACTTCCTGAAAAATGTAACATGTAATTAGCCAAGTGGAGGAAAATGTAAAGCTGCTATGCAATTGAGTTTGTAATCTATATTAATCACAGTAAAAGGAAGTGTATAGAAAACTGCGAATTGAAGGTCCTAAGTTCCAGGAGATAAGGTCGAGGGTTGGGCTTGTGCAGATTCACATCCAAGGCTGAGCACAATTGACAAACTCACCAGTGAACACTACCAGATGGTACACGTAGGCTAGCACAATTAACACAAGTAGAAGTAGACCACAGCAGCCTAGTGCACGGTGACAATGGTTCCATAAGGTTTTGTGATGACTGAAAGGTACTAGTACCACGTCGCAGTATCATTCAGTAGTATCAGTATTACGTTTTACTAGTAGTACATGCTGGCCAGTAGCAGCAGCTCCCGCCAGCATCTGCCTACAAGTTCTGAATCTCAAGCAGAGAGTCTACCAGCAGGAGCAGCAGCAGGGTGTGCCGGCCACCTGCATTTGCGTCGAATTTGCTATGCATAGCATACAGGACCATGCACGTCCAGGCATAAACTGATGTAAATTCAATTTACTAAATTCAGTAACAAAGCACAAATGAACTTGTACTTCCATCAATCAGCAGATAACGACACGAGCAGCAGGAGATCTTCTCTGCCCCATCAGCTCATATTGCCGGCCACGACAAGCACAGCACAGCAGCAGCTGCAGGTGTAATCAAGCACAGCAGCAGGTCGAGAAGCACAGCAGCAGCAGCGAAATCCCATCACCCAGCGAAAGCCCCTTCAGTTTCTTAATGCAGGATGGTCTGATGGTTCAGCAACAAGTAGTGCTGAAGAACCTGATTAGTTCTGAACATACATTGTATTCCAATCAACCAAGTGCCCCAACAGTCCAATCAGTTTCTATTCAGCTTGGTTATTTTGGTTGCCATTTCTCAAACTGAAGCTTAAACATAGGAATAAACCAAATCAATCTAACTGAAGAAACCAGGTGGCCATTCCTAGATTCTAGGCAGACAATATTTTCCATTTTTTTAAATTGTCTTTCCTATCTATTACAGATTCTTCATGAAAGCATATATCAAACTTTCCTTGATCAACTTTAATTTTCCCAATGCTAAAAAGAAATTCTGTAGGACAGCCCCTTTGGCTAGAGTTCCAAAGAATTTACAAAATATAGAAATAGTAAAATACAAGAGTGGAATGCCCTCATACATTAAATCCTATAGAATTTGAGAACAAAGAAAAGTTTAGGAATATACCTGTAGTGCCCTTGAGAAGTGTACTAGATGCCTTCTTCCTGCACTCCTTTACCTATCACAGATAGTTTTAATTAGGAACATAGTCATGCACCATAGATGAAACCAAAATGAAAATTATGTCAAGTCTAGTTTGTTACTTTGTTGAATGGCCATGCAATGTTCATATTGAGAGCACTAGCCATAGTTTGCATCTCGCCATAAGCCCGAGGTAGCATAGCATCCCTTTTGATCACAACATTAACTACTACTTCACAATATTCATTACCAAGATGCTGGCCTCCTACAATGGTGTTTGGATTAGTTGAAATTACTGTCCCCCTGGCTACTGCTAATTCAGATCGCAATATAGCATATAAAATCACATCCTTTCCAACCTGAAACAAAGGATGCGTCCATAAGAATGTTAGAGAAAGGCGTATATGAAACCTCAAAAGAATGCAGAAAGACGAAAAGATTACAAGGTCATCATGAAGGCGAGGGACATCATTTGTTGTTGTAGTTGTCTTGTTTACTCTATGGGTGAGCAAGCTCTTGTCAGTTCTAGCCTGAAGATGGAGGATATCATTTGTTGGTGCAGTAGTCATGTTCCTAGCTGATCGGGCTACAACAGGCCTAGGGGGCAGCAAGCTCTCTTCTGTTGCAACCTGAAACAAAATGATGCACTCATGAGAACTATAAAGCATGGAACATATTTGATGTGTATCATTGCAGCAGCATGGCAAGATTACATGTGTATCATTTTCAATGTAAGGGTGGATATCACTTGGTAGTGTAGTAGTCATGTTCCTAGCTGATTGGGCTACAACAGGCCTAGAAGGGGGCAAGCTCTCTTGCATTCCAACCTGAAATAAACAATGCACTCATGACAATTGTAATGCTGGGAACATTTTTTAAATCACAAACAAATACTTTGCAAGGGCATAGGAAGATTACATGTGTATCATTTGGAAAGGAAGGGCGATTTGTTGCTGTTGTAATGTTCAAAGCTGATCGGGCTGCAGCATGCCTATGGGGCGTCAAGTTCTCATCCTCGTCATACTGATCATAGTCTTCATCCTCTATGTAATTATCATATTCTTCAAGCCGAGGAGCATTATGTGCCTCATTGGTAGGTCCTTCAGGTGTTGGAGTCTACACAATAGTATGTGAGCAGCAGTATATCATTATTCAGAGCAGTAGTACATTAGAACATACAAGCAGATAATAAAGTCCTCCACCCCACCCCCAACACACAGAATGTATATGCACAATAAGACTTGTAAAGAGACAATAAGTTCGGTTTCATTACCGCATACTGTCGTGAATTAGAGCCATGATGTGATAAGACATCAATGTTTGTCCTTCCTTGTTCTATCCTTTCCTCTTCCATTTCCCGTATGCGTTGCTCAAGAAATTTGTTCCTACTTTCAGCTTTCTGTCTTTCCCAAATTTCAAATTGCATCCTTGTTGACATGAGTCCTTTGAGCCCTGGGGTACCAATCTCTTGGGGAGTTGGTCCCAGACCCAAAACACGAACACGTCCTCGTGTCTCCTTTGCTCCACAAACAGTGGCAAATGCATCACCTTCTTGAATTGTTCTATCCTTCAACTCTGGTTGAGCTTCAATAATGGCTTTAAGCTCATCCTACAAAATATGAATAAGTAAAGGTATACAACATGTCCATGTTTGTTTTTTTTTTTGGGGGGGGGGACTTACAATAGTTCCTGCTGCCTCCCTTGAAGGTACTCCATTTTTTCTTGTATGTGTATTGATGTACACTTCATCTCTTCGAGGGGGGCGTCCAAGTGCTTTGCCCTACAAGTTTTATAACTGTGTTGCAATGAAATTGCCCCAAAAAAATTTACAGGACGAGTAACATGATAGCATTCTGTACCATGTTATAACTACGGCAGGCATAGCTGATACTTCCAGATGTATGATGAACCCTCAACTTCGCACGGTTTGCTTTTCCTCTTTCACTACGAGCCTATAGTAGAAATCATTCACATTTGCACATTCATAGGCAAGTAATGGAAAATAGAGATTCATATTAACTGCTGCTTACTTGACATTCAGGAGACCTCCAAAACTTAATAAGACCACTGATGTCCTCAACATTTAATATATTTTTAAGTCTTTCCTCCATTTGTTCATCAGTTAATGTTTCATCAAAAAACTTCTCTTTTAAGTGTGTCTTGTAGTCCTTCCACTTCTTTGCAGCCGTATCGATAAACCATTTCCTAACAGACTCATCCATATCAAAGTACTCCTAATTTGCATTGAAAAGGAGCCATCAGATCATGCAAAAGTTGTACTAAGTTGCTAAGGGCAGACAATGCTATTATTTTTTGCCGTCAGACAAATTGACACCATAGCTCATTTTAGCGTCAAACGGTTGGACTCTAAATTTAACTATGTATAGCGTCAGACAATGGCTCGCTAAATCGAGATTTAGCGTCAAGCAGTCTCTAAGAGATATTTAGCGTCAGATCATCCAACGCTAAAAAAAAGATTTAGCGTCTGATGTCTGATGCTGAAAAAGTGTTGTGGCGTAGTGATAGGTCCTAGAAATCGATTAGGAATATGCCATTGGGTCCACTCATGAAAGCGCATTTCAGCACCGCGACACTAATGAATTCGAGACCCTTTCTAGCTGCCTTGATGTACCATTCATGCATTACCCTCATTTCCCATGGTAGCTCGTTCAAAAGGTATGTGGGTAAGAAAGGCTTGCCATATTCGTATTCTTCGGGCATGTCTACAGATACCCAAGATTGCAATTCATCTTGGGCCCTTAGTATGGACTTCTGCCCTTTTGATAGCTCCTGAACAACTTCCGTATTCTTACACTTGCCCTAACTTGAAAAACATGATCCCTTGAATGCCGAAAACATGAACTTCTCCTAATCCCTATCAATTTCTTTTGGGTCATACATGGATACCAACTTTCGATCCAGCCAATGAGGTTCCAAGGTAATAGACTTGGGTAGGTGGAGGTGTAGGTCTCCTATCGCGATCAGCCAACTTTCGATTCAGCCAACGAGGTTCCAAGGTAAACACAACTTTCGAACATATGTGTTTACTTGTTCAATAAGATCAGATCGCGGTGTAGGTGGAGACGGTGTTGGTGGAGGGGGAGGAGTCGGCGCTTGAGTTGGGGATGTAGGTGCTGACTACACTGGAGTTGGGGAAGGTGGTGGAGACCTAATCGGAGGTGGCGAAGGCGGACCTCTAGGGGACGGTGGCCCCGAAGAGGAAGATGGTCCTCTAGGGGACAGTGGCCCCGAAGGGGAAGGTGGTGCTGGAGCGGCAGCTGTCATTGGTTGCGACGGAGATGGGGTTGAAGGTGGTTGTCCAATAAGCATTATGTCTCAACGATGCCACAAGATAAATTGATTTACTACATCACCAAGAAGTTCAATCCCCTCCGGTGTGGGGATGTCTAGCTCCAACGCGTTATGCTCGCTATGTACCTTAGCGACTTGCACCCTTGCATAATCCTCCGGAATTGCCGTGTTGTGAAATTGTCGGTCGGATATCGCTAAGCCCATTGATATCTCTTTTGTCTTTCCAGTCCGGCCGATGGATACGACGAGTATGCACGGAGTTGGTCCAGTTATACCATCAACAGGGTAAGGGGTTGTTTCTACTGAGCCCACGCTGCTTGGCACTTGAGTAGTTTACTGTGGAGCTTGGGCGGTTTGCTGGCTTTGAGGGAATAACCTTGGAAAGGCAGTGGGGTTTTCAGCTGCCAGCGAGTAGAAGTGTTCCTCACTTGCTGAAAGATTTTGTCTTCCATCTTCTCTTTGTATTTGTCCCTCTTCTCTTTGTATTTGTCCCTCTTCTTATAACTCGATACATCCTATGCAAACCCTGTCTTCCAACTTGTATTCAAGGAGACACCTCTAACCCGTCTGGAGTGTTTGGGGTTCCCCAATGCCGTAATAAGTTGGCCCTTCTCCCTTCATGTGATGAACTGACCTGATCTTTCCTTCTCGGCGATCTGCCACAAACTGGTGGTCACCTGCTCTATCTCGGGGCCCTCGAACATGATCTCACCCTCCTCCGAGACTTGACCTGTGCTTCGTGCCCACACACAATTCTTGCTTCGTTCCTTTAGGGGGTCTACCATGAGGGGCTTGCCTTGCGCTGCAAACTTTTGCTCAGTTTCTCGCCATTGATCTACGTGTCCAACGTATCCGCTTGACCCAAACAATGCGGATATTTGATTTTTTTGCAAGCTTTGACATTTTCTTCCTGAAGGCCAATGCTTCTGGTGTGGTGTTTCTCGCAATGAACTGATCCCAATCGGCCTGCGAGATCTTCCCATAGTCTTTGAACGGAGTGAGATTCTTCTGGATGTAGTCTCGATTAAGATCAGACTTCCATTGTCTCCAGCCATCTCCCATTTTTTCAGTGCAAACTCCCTCCCCGTAACCTCTGCTTCAGGGCAGTACACAAAATATTTCTGCAAATCATTCCACTGCGGTGTCTTGATGTTGTCGTTCACCGACTCCCACAACTTGACATTTATTGGGCAGTGCATTCTAACTAAAGTGCCACACGTGTTGCTGAACGTTGACCTCACAATCGGAGGCTCGACGGGTTTCCCATCCTGGTCTATAGCAATCACGTTGTATGTTTCCTTTGGTAGTTGATTCCTACTTCTCTCACCATGTCTTCTTTCTTGCACGCACACCTGCACTTCCAGATGTATTTGTGGGCCCAGGGGCGGACATGGCTGTGTCCATCTCAACTTCATCGACTGTGCCAGTCTTCGTGGCTTTGCGTTTTGAGCAATGTCGTACTACCATCCACACAAACACATCGTGAGCAACCATTAGGCAGTTGTGCTCTCCGTTCAATATAGTTAATTAATAATTTGGCTAACGATGTTCAGCACTTACGGCCTGTTCCATAGGTATGTAGTCAGGGTCATCATCGTGAGGGATGACTTGTGTTATTTCCATCGGAAAAGGGTCACATGGTGTGCACCACATTGTTGATGTGAAAACACGGCGCCCTGGGAGCTCTGTTTATCTCCAATGCAGCTCCAAATCTTGTATTCAGGTTTAGGGTATGCTAGTTGGTTTGATCCTACAACCAACAAGATATATAATAAAACAGGTTAAATCTACGATAGCCGATCGGCCAATAAGCCAATGGCACATGGTATAAACCTAGCCGATGCGATCTAATCGAATCGGCTGGGAGGTATAAGGTGAATGATATTAAATAAGCTTAAAATAAGTCCCATCAGCTGTAGATGTAATCAAACATGTAATCTATAGAATAAGATTATATCTATTTATATCATAGCCGATGATACTATAGTTGGATTAAAATAGACACTGTATCGGCTAATACTCCGATACAAGTTTATACAAGAATATCAATCTAAGTTAATATATCGAGACAAGCTTCATATATTTCACTAGCGTGATATCCTTGTATAAGGGGTAGATATAACATGAAAAGCATGATTAAAGTAATTTAAGAAAGACTAAACAGTTATATCAGGTAAGATTGGCTGAAACTCCGATTCTACCCTTATTGACAATCAAGAAGCGGTCTAGAGGTTATGGTTTTAATCATGACTAGGGCTGATGCAACACAAAGTGTAAAAAGAAACATAACACCTAGACAATCAAGCCTTTGACTATTTTTCAGGATGGTGGATACCTTAGCTAATTTAAACCAATCAGCTAATTTAACCGATATCGGCAAAACCTTGGGTAAGCCTGGCTCATACAGGTAAATCAAGTCATCGATTTAGACTAGCTAAGTTATATGATAACTAGCGATTTATATAAGATAGATTAGAACATCTAAAGCGATGCACTAATCCGTCGATACAAGCCGCTATTGACAAGCCATACCTGTAATTGGAGATCAAAACTAATGCAGCCTAACTCGAAACAAGAACTTGTTGAAAATAAAGGAAAAATTATGGCGATGCACCGAGGGTATATATTGAACTGTTGTATTTTTTTTGTTACAAGACTACGGACTTATATTTATACCTGAATATACAAATCTTGTCCATATTGGACACTACTCAAAACATGCCTAAACAAACAAGTCCTAAGTGGACTCTTACCACGAATTAAAAAGAAATAACTAACTCTTATTCCATACAATTGCCTTTTTCGGACTCAATTCCTAATTGGCAATACCTTCAAGCTCTTCTCCGAAACCAACACGAACCTAGGTTACCTATATCGGCTGAGTCTAATTCAAGTTACCCGTATCGGGTGCCCGAGTCCGATTCCATATCAGTTGATACGGCTTCCAGCCGATGCGTTGTCCTGTTTTTGGAAATTATCTTACCTCTTCAAATCCGCCTTGGATCTAACTTCATCGTTGGCATATATTTACCAAATTTTACTATTAACACAAGTTTCTTCGTGAGACGCGACATTCTGATCTTTGCTACCAGAATTGTGTGCAGCTTCCCCTTCTTCAAGTGCTACTGGTGCATCAGAGGGAACTTTATCATTCGACATTGTTTGCAAGACGTTCTTCACAATGAAAAAATTATGCATCTCATCTCAAAAAATTATATATAATTATGACTTCTAAAATTCACATATAATCTAACATATGTAACACATATCCATACATAAATCCCAAAATTACCATCTCATATCTCACCTCATCTAAAATAATTTTGTACATACTTAGCAACACAAATTCATTTCAAAAATTTCTCATTTCAAAGTATAATTCACATCAAAAAAATACATTAAAAAATTCACATATCACACATTCACTTAAAAATTCACACTTAATCTAACAAATTTGTCACATCTCATTACATAAGTCCCAAAATTCATATCTAAAAGTGTAATTCACAAATTCACATATATAAGTCCCAAAAATTCACATATATACCATCTCATATACCATTTCATATCACACCTCACAAATTCACACATCACACATTCGCATATCACACATTCACATATCAAAAATTCACAAATTAAATAAATTTCGCATAACACAAGTTCGCTTATTAAAAAGTTACTAACCGGCCATCGGTGGGTTGGAGGAGGCGACAGTGACGATAGCGAGTCTGACGAGGAGGCGGCGGCCAGCGGCTTGGAGGAGGCAGTGGCGACGGTGAGTCCGAGGAGGAGGAGGAGGCGGCGGCGATGACATGTCCGTAGAGGAGGAGGCGGCGGCGGCGGCTTTGACGAGGCGGCGGTTGCTAGGAGAAGGCGGCAGTGACGGCAAGTCCAAGGAGGAGGAGGAGGCGGCGGCGACGGCGAGTCCGAGGAGGACGAGGAGGCGGCGGCGGCGACGTCGAGGAGGACGAGGAGGCGGCGGCGGCGACGTCGAGGAGGAGTAGGAGGCAGCGGACGGCTTCGAGGCCGTCGGTGGCGTTAGCGAGGAGGAGGATGCGACGGCGACGGCGAGGACAATCCGACGGTGATTTGGGATTGCGGTGGCTTGGGTTAAAATTTGGCAACCTGGCGGCTAGGGTTTCATGGTGGTGGATCATCGGATTCGGTCGGCTCTACCAGCCACATGAGAAAATGATCTTTCCAAGCGGTCGGCTTAATGGGCCACATGGAAAGATAATTTTCACATGCGGCTGGTAGAGCCGACCGCATGCTAAAACTGTCTGTCCATGCGGTCGGCTTAAACGGCCGCATGCGACAAGTATCTTTCCATGCAGCCCATTAAACCGACCACATGGAAAGATCATTAATCCAATACCCATTGAAAATTGCTTATAAATAATTTTCAATTGCTCAAAACACTATAAAAGATATTCCAAATGTGTATATGTATTACAAAATTAGTAAATTGAAATTGAGTCTATTTTGTAAAAGAGACTCATTAACAAGTGTCACATTCATTAGGCCCATGGAAGATAAATCGTTACATACATTTTTATAACAACTAATGATTACAAAAGGAACTATCACTTAATTGTCTTTGGAATACCATCAGATCGAACGTATGACATATTTGCTTCATCGATGATTCGCTTGATGTTCTTGATTCACTTGGGATGATCAGTGAACAATGGTACATTGTCGTATCGGATGTAATCAGCTGCATCTTTGATGTTCTCAATGACAACAGTCTGTTGCTTTCCGGATATGACAATATTCATCCTCTCATCCAAAGGGTCCTTCACATAAGAAACTTGAGCCACACGCTCTACAAGAACCCATGGATCATCCTTGTGACCTATTTTACTGTGGTCGACAATCATTAGGCCGTAGTCATCCAGGGAAATGCCTGTTGTGTCTTTTACCCATTGACAATGGAGCACAGGGATCTGGATGTTTAGCCCGTAGTCGAGTTCCAATATTTCCTTTATGGTCATGTAATACAATTTCTTTTGACCAGTTGTGTCAAATGCTTCAACACAAAGTCCACTATTCTGGGCTGTGTTTTTCTTGTCCTTCGTTTTAATGTAGAAGGTATATCCATTGATGTCACACCCTTGCCATGAGGTCACAAGAGTTGACGAGCCACATGCCACTCTTTGTAATGTTTGTTGCTCCATAGAATCACCGACTAGCAGGTTTTGATTCTTCAACCATTGAGGAAAACGACGCTTCTGCTCCCTTGATACCCAATCGGTGGATCGTCCGAGGAAGCAGGCTTTGATCTCTTCTATGTGTTGTTCAATGAAGGGCTCAACAATAGCGGGCTATTGTAGTACGCTGTTGTTTGCCTCGGACACTACTTTGTAATCATTATCGAATAACTGCTTCCTGCCTACAGTCCTCTTTCCAGATAATCTTCCTTTGTATTTATGCACGGGTATCCCAATGGCATTAGCATCCTTTATGTAATCCATAGAACACTCGACCACCTCTTCAGTTGCGTATCTTTCTATCATCGATCTCTCTGGGTAAGCGCAATTACGGACATAGCCTTTCAGAATCGACATGTAATGCTCATACGTCCACATTTGATGTAAGTATAAGGATCCATGTTCAATAATTTGAGGGACAATATGAACGATCAGATGCTCCATCATATTAAAATAAGATGAGGGAAATACAACTCAAGTTGGCAAACGGTCTCGACAGCAAATTTTTGAAGCAGGCCTAATTCCAGAGAATCAAATACCTTTTATGATATTCGATTAAGAAAGTAGCACAATTTTATCTTTACCGTGACGTCGACGGTGATGGTAGCTGGAGAGGACGGACAGCGGAGGCACCTCCCCTGGACCCAACAACGTACACTCTGCACAACCTCTACAAGATCTGTCGCAAGATTTGCCGGCTGGCTACCTCTTTTTGATCGATCGACGCTGCTGATCAAGCTCATTGATCTTCAAAATTAGTAAACCCGGAACTAAATTAACTAACAGCATGTGTCATTAACCAATAGCACGAGGTTTTATGGGCTTGAGGAGCCTGTCCAAAATGTAGTGCTTGGTCGGTCCATTTGATTTAGAGAGCATATACCGGCCGGGAAAGTCTTTTTAGCACCTAGGTTCAGCTGCGCCTAAACTAGGAACCGCAGGATCGCATCAAGATTCGAACGTACCCCTATGGGATGAGACAGTATATCCAGAGGTGAGCAGTGTATTTATATTTTTGGCCGACTGCATGAAATACAGATATGGCCCACCAGAAGATGAGGTGGCGTGGGGGGACCAACACATCTGTACGGCAGGGACTCCCATCCGTCACTTTTTTCTCATGGGTCATCGGTGGTCTGCACGACAACAACACCACCGCCGCGGCGCTGCCACATCCTCTCTTTATCCCCTCCGCCGGAAGCAGAACTCCGGCGAGTTTGGCCGGCGCTACGGCCGAAGCCGTCCATCAGGTCCGTAAGCGTGGATGAAGAGCTTATCCTCCACTGCTTTCCACGGTGCCAGACGAAACGGTGCCACGACGCTCCTATTGTCCGCCGCCTTGCTCGTCTCGCGCTCGTCGGCGCTGCTGCTGGTAATCCCCACGTGCGGTGGCGGCGGATGGACGATGACGACGCCAACGGACAGGCAACGGCGCGGCTGACGCGGGCGGCGGTGGACGAACGATGCCGGCGTTGTTGTATGAGATTCAAACAGAGAACAAGGGAAATGTTCTGCTTTAAGAACCTCAGAGAGAGGGGGGTGTTCTTCCATAGAGAGAGGAGATAGATGGAGGGAGAAAGAGATAGTAGGTGTGGAGATAGAACAGAGATGTTCTATTATCTGTTTGTATTCAGATTTTTTTTTTGCTTGAACTAGATGAGCAACTACGCTACTGATCAGTTCTTAGATCCGACTTCTTCAATGTTTTAGTGATATTCGAGAGATTAAGTATTCATTTTTTTTCCCATTATTAATTGCCTAGACCGATGTGCTGTGGAATGCGTTCAAAAAGAAAATCACAGAATTTGTTTTCTGAACAACTTTTTATTGAGCTGCATTTAGTGAGTAAATATTTGCATTGTATTTTCATTGACAAGATTAACCTATATACCCTCTTTCTATAATCATTAAATTGTCAGACAAATTTTTTCACTGGAACATGCACATCTAATCCTGTTTTGGTAAGTTTTTGAATTTCGAACAACTTTCATCTGTTCACAGCCCCATTGTTGTTCTAATGTACTCCAGGAATGTTTTCTCTTTAACATAAGTGCATAGTACACAGCAGCCATAATGGGCCAATACACTTCACAAAAGCTAGTTAAATGACAAAGGGAAAAAGTACACCAATGGTCCCCCAACTTGACAGGCGGATATAAAATCGTCCTCCAACCGCAATACCAGGTACCGGACGTCCCTTAACTGTCAGAACCGGATATTTTTCATCCCAAAGCAGGATTGGAGCCGGATTTGTCCGACGTGGCACGTTGACCGCGGTCTTCGGCGCTGAGTCAGCAAGAGCACGTTGTCCTCTCAGTGTTCTCTCTTCGCAGTGCTCAGTCTTCTCTCTCCCGAACCCTAGATCGACTAAGGCGACACGGGTGGCGACGGAGGGGCCGGCGGGGGCGGCGGCGGGCAAGATCTGGCAAGTGGCGTGACGGTGATGGCGAGCTCGATGAGCGACGGCTCGTCGTCATCCTCCCGTCAGAAGAAGGCATCACCCGTTCCTTATCGGGTTGGTCCTTTGGAGTACCAACCCGCGGTGATGTGCCGTTGCCGTCCCCCAGCAAAGGCGGCGCGGTGGATCTCGTGGAGCGACGATAACCCTGGGCGGCGGTATTATAAGTGTCAAAAAGCTCGGGTAAGTGATGGATTTTGTGATTTTTGGGGGTTTTTAGAATAATGGCCATTCGTCGGGGTTGAAAGGGTAGTTTGTTCTTGCAGGAAGGGGGGTGTGATTTCTGGGATTGGTACGACGAGCCGACGAGCAATTTCATCAAGGAGTTGTTGAATGATTTGCGTGACATTGTGACCTCGTTGAGGAGAAAGAATGAATGGCTGGAAGAGGTGGTTGCACAGAGTAGGGCGCATGGAGAACAACAGAGGAAAAAGGTAGAAGATGTAAGGAATGTGATTGCTGTGAAGAATGAGGAAATTAGAAGGTTGAAGGCCATGAACCAAAAGCTTGTAATAGGTGTTCTGTCTTGTGTGGTTGTGTTGCTTGTACTGTTGTTTGGCAAGACTTGAGATTCTGGAGCTGTATGAACCATGTGTTAGGTATGTATTAGGAAGCTGATGTATGGAATGAACTTCATGTATCCTGGTAGTTGTATGAATCATCCAGTATGACTTTTCTGAATGAATGGTGTATGTTTGGAAAATATGTATGAACATTTCAGAAGTTGTTCTGCTAGACTAGAGAATTGCAAACAAGAGCTACTGGATTAAATGCATAAAAAGTTGTAATTTTTGACATGAGTTTGGCAGATGGTAGAGGTAAATTGCACACAAGCTCAAAAGATTGGATCATTCAGCACAGATAGTTGGAATAGAGGAAATATTGTTCTCCATAATTATGGCACACACAAGTGATAGTCTGGCATGCACAAAAGAGATAGTATGACATTACATCACATCTGGATGGAAGGATAGCAAGCATGACCATAATGTCTGGCATGACAGCAAGCTAACTGGAATAGAGGCCTAATTGGTCTGTCATTACATCATACAATAAGGACTTCCATTACAGGATTAGATCTAACATTACATGTTCACAGTTTATCACTTTCCCATGAGGGCATAAGAATCAGAGCCCCACCAGATTTCTTCTTTGTCTTGTTCTGTGCAGGTTCTTGAGCTGAGACACACACTGATGCTTTGCCAGATGTGAGTCTTACAGATGTACTTGAAGAGCTCTTGGAATATGGCACTATTGCTTGTAGATCAACACTTGCAGAACCACCTTGATCAGTACACACCTTAGCAGTGGCATTAACCCTAACAAGCCCCTGGGTCTCCACCTGTGCATGCAGTACAATAATTTGAAAGGAAAAGTAAATTAGCACTAGTTGAAACTGAGCAAGTGGCATTCACTAGTTAAAAGTGAATCAAAGGGAATCAGGACAGTCTTACATTGGTTTTTGATTTCTTGGCCCTGGATTGTTGGGTAACACTTGTAGTACTTTGTGAGGCAGCATTCCTCTTCCTGCTGTTAGCAGAACTCCCTCCTGTGTTAGACAACACCATGTGCTGACTTAGAGATGGCACTGGTTGAGAACCACCTGGGACTGACCCAGCAGAATTGTGGTTGGCACAACTGGACTTGTTGTGGCCAATCTGCTTGCACCTTGTGCATCTCATAACTGTTCCAAACTTTGACAATTTGGTTGGCTTGGGAGGTTCATGCATTTCTCTTCTCCTTTCAGTCCTAGGCCTGTCTGGCATTTTTATGTAACCAGGAGCATTGAGTGGCTGTCTATCATCCTCAGGCCAAGCACTCATACCCTCTAATGGCTGAAAACAATGGACATAGGTCATTTTGAAAGCTTCCACAAAGTAACAGGGAGCAATGTAGTAATCCAGCTTGTTAGTTCTAAAGTGGATGCATGAAATAGCATGAGGGCATGGCAATCCTGAGAGTTGCCAATATCTATAGGAGCATTCCTTTTTTTCTAGATTGACTGTGAACCTATGATCATGGTGCTTAACCTCAAAGTTGTCATCTCCAGCACAAATGGTATGACAAAAAGCTGATTCATTGATGTACACATTAAGTTTTTTAAGTATTCCTGGGCACACAGCAGTTGTCCATCTAGTACCATTGGCTTTCTGATCACTAATCCTAACCATGACTTTTCTCCTAATTGTCTCTAGCATTGTGATGATAGGATAGAACCTAGATTCTAGTATCCATTGTTGAAAGATTTGCACATATTATTGTCCACTGAATCACAGTTAGAACCTAACCTCAGCCATGCTCTGCTCCAATGCTCAGGATGTGTGTTGAGGATAGCCTGTACTCCAGCTGGTGTGAGCTGAGCAAGCTTAGCCCTTGCTGGATTGAATAACATCCTGCAAGGAGCTTTTGCACACTTCCAAAATTTCTTCTGCAGTTGCTTGTCAGGAAAGTACTTTTTCCAATTAGCATATATATGCCTAGCACAGTTCCTGTGTTCAGCCTCAGGTGCCCATTTCTGGACAGCATTAATGATACCCTGCAATTGAAAAAGACATACAGGTCAGCAACATGTACTTAGGTCTGAAAAGCACAATGTTTCAAACTGAAAATAAGTAAACACATAACCTTCTGTTGGTCTGAAAGGAAGACCCAACCATCTCCTGTGCCAACTTTGAGGTCACTGCAAATCAGGTCCATAAACCAATCCCATTCCTCATTATTCTCCTTGGCTACCACAGCTGATTATTACCATCCCTCCCTATGGCACACAACAGCTCCCCATTAGTTGCTCCCTTGAAAAAGCAACCATCTAGTCCAATTACCCTCCTGCATCCACTTGAAAACCCTTTCTTACATGCAGCTAGGCAAATGTATATTCTCTTGAACACTGGGGGATCCATTCCAATCTCCTAGTTAACAACCACTGTGCTACCAGGGTTGCTCCTAAGCAGCTCAAGTTGATAATTGTAGAGTTTTTGATACTGTCCTATAGTTGTATCCATCTTCTTCTTCATGACAAGCCACTTTGCTCTCTTCAACTTAGCAAAGGATACTTCTGCAAACATTTCCTCTTGTACTGTTGCTTTCATATGGGCTAGGGGCCAAGAAGGGTTGGCTGAGATGAAATTCCCATATTTCTCAGCAATGATTACAGATGTAACCATTCTGTTGTCCCTCCTAGGTGGGCAAGCTGCATGCTATCAAATGTTACAATCTGCCAGCTGTTTGACCTTGAATTCTTTGAAAGAAGACATACCCAAGGACAACTAGCCCAATCACACTTTGCTCTAACCCTCTTGCCATCATCCTTAATAAAGTTGATGACTTTCTTCTCAGCAAGAGCATATCTGGTGATGGCTTTCTTGAATTGTTTCTTGCAGTCAAACTTCATCCCCAATTCAAATGTAGGGACACCTAACTCCTTCTTGTACCTTGGGTGCTTACTTTTTGTACTTCTCACCTCCCCATCACTGCCCATTTCATCCACAGAGTCATCTTCATAAATCAACAATTTCTGGTTCTTCCACATAGACACCAGCAACTTCCAATTCTCCAGTACAATCACACATGAGCTTGCAAGCCTTGTCATTCGAAAGAGCGCGAAGACCTGTTTGCAAATCTCTACCAGGAAACAACCAGTGCAACAAGGTCCCAGACAGCAGACTACAATGATCACGTAGGTGTCCAAATAACTCAGGCAAAGATACCTTGTCTCTACCAATATAGGATAGGGCCTCAGATCCACCACAATATTTTTTCTCGGTCCCATCTAAAAGGAATACCCTCTTCATATGAAACCTAACTACAAGAGTGTCCAACACGTCCATCCCTTCATGCAGAACAACATAAAAGAATGACTTAGGGTCATTCAATCTGGCATATCAAGTCCAAATCCCTACTTTTCCCCAAAAAAGTGAGAATAAAATATCCCTAATCAGGTACATCACTAACTAAATAAATCCCAACTTCTACCAATTCTCATATCCAAAAGCAATCTAACAAAGTTAAATATTATTCTCCCCGCATCCCACTGATACCATACAACCACAGAGAAGAAAGGGAATACCTGCCAATCGGGTTCGGATCAGACTTCCGATTGCGTGGGTTTCCTTGCCGACGATACCCCCACCGGCCGCCCCACGGAGCGCTGACTCCCACTTGAGTTCGGCCGAGGTGGTACGCCGCCAAGCTCGATGTTGTCTGCGGCGACTCCGAGCTCCAAGCCGGTCACCAAGTCGCCAGCCCCCTCCGCCGCCCCCTCCGCCGGTCACGTCGTCGCCAGCCCCCTAAGCCGCCCCCCTCCGCCGCCCCCGCCGGCCCCTCCGTCGCCACCCGCGTCGCCTTAGTCGATCTAGGGTTCGGGAGAGAGAACACTGAGCACTGCGAAGAGAGAACACTGAGAGGACAACGTGCTCGTGCTGACTCAGCGCCAAAGACCGCGGTCAACGTGCCACGTCGGACAAATCCGGCTCCAATCCTGCCTTGGGATGAAAAATACCCGGTTCTGACAGTTAAGGGATGTCCGGTACCTGGTATTGCGGTTGGAGGACGATTTTGTATCTGCCTGTCAAGTTGGGGGACTTTTGGTGTACTTTTTCCAATGACAAAGGTTGCAACTTTCTGCAGTGTGTCCATAGTGTTCCCCAAATTTTTTTTTTAATTTTACCCAGTTTTTCTATACATTCTTGGTATTAAAAGTATTCGAGAGAAGAAAAACATCGGAAATGCATAATGCATCATACTGTTTTGGACTGAACAAATTTGTTTTTACTGAACTGAGAACATGGCAGAAAAAATGATGATACCAAATCAAATTTTTACCATATCATACTGTTAGGATTTCCCCAGAAAATCACATGTAAAAAATGGGGCGCAAACAATTGGCAGCAATCTAGTCCATGAGTTAATCATGGGAAACATTAAATTTGAAGCTAAAGCTTAAGCATTGGAGAATAGGATGTGCTGGGATCCGCACAAAGTTCAGAAACCTTCTTTCTAGTACCATTCTTACACGAAGTATTTTTCTTTGTTCACTCTTCATGTACAAAACACTGAGTCAATAGTGTGAAAATGAGCAGTAAAAGTGAATATTGAAGGACATTCCATTCTTCTTCCTTCAACCCGACATCCTGTAATGAAGAAAATTCCATCTTTTTTAACAAGGGGGATAGTGGACATTCCATTCGAGGAGACAAACCTTGCCTCCTAATCGAGATGACCCCCATGGCCACTGGTGTTAGGATGAGAAACAGAGATGTATACAAACACCATAAAGCTTGTTTTCTACTATTAGGAACTGAAAGAGTACATTCTAGCTGCAGTGCAAATCAAGGTGGTTCTTTGCAAATCAAGGTGGTTCTTTTCATGGCCATTTCAATGAACTCAAAGATTGGCCCGTTATCGACGTCTTCATCATCCACTAGTACAGATCCTATCATCTGTGACGGGCTCAATTATGCCTGGACTACTTGGGCCATCAGAACGAAGTCATCTCAGTTGGGCCTAAATTTGCACCGTTGTAGATGTACTCGTACAGTCATACTCTAGGCCCAAGTACATATAGTCCGTCACTAATGACACTCATCTGTGACGGGCACAGATTTAGGCCCGATTGAGATGACCTAGCATATCTCAATCGGGCCCATCTACAGAGCCCGTCAGAGATAAAGGTCATCGGTGACGGGCTCCAAAGATGACCCGACTGAGATGACTTTAAAGCCCTTCACCGATGACCCTTATCTATGTCGGGCTTTTATTGATGCCCGTTAGAGATAACTGTGTGCCCATTAGAGATGTCTGTTCATTGGCCCGATTGAGATATATTTTGCACACTATAAAGAGACCACCCGACTGTTGTCTGAAGTTATCTCACTATTCACTATTTTGGTGGGAGGTTGAAGGGGTCGAATTTTTGTTATTTTTTTCCAAAGAAAAACAGAAAAATCTTAGAAGTAAGTAAAAAGGTAGTAATATTTTTTTTTAATTTAGTAGTATGTTAACTAATATTTTATTAAATTTTGCAGCGATAGATCGAAGTTGGATGAATGCGACAACTTTGAAACGTCGTTGTAAGGAGTATAGAGATGGTGTTTTAAGTTTTATGAACGTTGCGAAGGAGGATAGGAGAAGAAGAAATAGCAAATACATGTGTTGTCCATGTAGAGATTGCAAGAATGATATTATGTTTAGCGAAGAGGAGGTACACTCTCACTTGATACAACGGGGATTCATGAAGGGCTACACATGTTGGGTGAAGCATGAAGAGCAAGAATCGGGTAGTGGTGCAGCTGCAGATAGAAGTGGTGCAGACAATCATGAAGATGAAGATGAGCATGACATGTTTATACCATCTCCATTGGGCGATGAAATGGTTGATGTGAATTCTGATATGCTGCAAGAGATGTTACGTGACGTAGAGGAGCAAGCTCACAACGAAAGAGATTCTATGAAGTTCAACAGGTTGGTCAGTGACTCCGAGACACCTCTATTCGCCGGATGCAAGGCAAAGCACACCAAATTGTCAGCTACCTTGGACCTAATGAAGCTGAAGGCAAGTAGTGGATAGACAGACAAGAGTTTTACGGAACTTTTGGGAATATTGAAGGTCATGCTTCCTGAAGAGAACACATTGCCCGAGAATATCCGCACTGGTGTTAAAGTCGACAGGGAAGGATTCATTTTAGTGGACCTGGCCAAGGTTGGATACGCGGACGAACCATTCGTCCTAGCGAAGCAGGTCGAGCAGATTTTCTATATACATGACCCCGCAAACAAGAACCTGCACATCGTTAGGGATGGCAAACGAAGAATTGTTGGGGTTGACAATGTCGTCGATGAGGAAGAATATAACCAGAATCTTCATGCGAGACCTCAGATCGACCTTGACGATGATCCCAAAGACGAAGTGGCATACGCTCGTTTTGACCATTCGGAAGGCATATCCTTGTAAATAGAGTCTTCGTAGTACTTTAATTTGCAAATTGATATAAGTAATGAAGTATTTTGTACCGGTGCCTTATGATCTGCATATTTTAATTTCATATGGTTTTTAAAATTTAATAGCAAATTTACACTGCTTAAATAAGGCATAGGTTAATTATAATAATTTTTAAAAATTTAATAGCAATTTTAAACTAATTTAATAAGGCATATTTTAATTTAACAGAAATTTTACACCATTTAAAAATGTAATAGCAATTTTAAATCGGGTATAAGTTAATTATAAATGATTTTATAACTTAAATATCATTATTAAATACAATTAATAAGGAATATTTTAATTCTATAGTGGGATGAGCTTATCTCTATCGGGCATATAAATAATGCCCGTCAGAGATGAGGTTATCTCTATCAGGCGTAGTAGTTCTGCCCGTCACGGATGTATGTCATCCGTATCGGGCTTGTTAGTTATGCCTGTCACGGATGTGTGTCATCTGTATCGAGCTTGTTACTTATGCCCGTCACGAATGTGTGTCATCCGTATCGGGCTTGTTTTTTGTGCCCGTCACGGATGATTGTCATCCGTATCGGGCTTAGTACTTGTGCCCGATGGTGATGACCTACGACTAGGTTTTCTACCGATCCAGATCTGACTCCGGATCGGTAGAAAAACTAAGTTTTTCTTTTGTCACTCCACACCGACCACCGCCTCCTCCCTCGAAGCGCCTCCTGACCGCTGCCGCCGCCTCCTCCCTCCAAGCGCCTCCCAATCCCGCCGCCACCTCCTCCCTCTCACTTTCCTCCTAGACGACGCCGCCTCCTCGTCGTCATCACCTCCTTGCCACCGCCGCCTCCTGCACGCCGCCGCCGCCTCGCCGTCGCCGCCGCCTCCTCGCCGACCCCGCCCGCAGCATCTCCGGCAACATCCACCGCTGCCACGCTGTCGGTCGTCTAGATCTGGTGAGACCCCGCTGCTCCACTTCTTGTTGATTCCTAGCCCCCCAAAGTGCAAATTAGTGTACATACATATTGATCTGTTTAGGAGGATTGTAGTTTTATATTTTGATTTTCATATATTGCTATTTTGTTTTGTTTTGTTTTGAGAGTTAGTTGCGAAATAAGGTTGTAAATGGCTTTTGTCATCTTGGAACAATCCATATGGCATGACGAAAAAATTTGTTGTTATTTATCCATATGTATCATGCTGACATATAACTTGTATAGACTTGTATTGACTCGAATATATTCATAGTCTTTCATAATATATTACAATTAGTATATTAGTATTAATATAGTATACAATGAATTATTAATTTATACTATAGTACATTGTATATTAGTACATTGTATGAATTAGTACTATAGTATATTAGTATATTAGTATTAATACTATGTATTAGTATTAATACTAGAGTATATTAGTACATTGTGTACTATAGTATTAATACTATAATATACTATACTATAGTATATTTGTATGAATTATTAATTTATACAATTACTATATTAGTATTAATATAGTATATAATGAATTATTACAATGAATATATATAGTATATTACACTAAATTAAGAATTGTTCATAGTAATTCATTGTATTAATTTATACTATGAAGTATTAATTTATACTAATTCATTGTAGTACTAATTTGACACTAAATTTATACAATGTTGGCCGTATATTACAATGGTACGTATATATTTGTATACTACAATGGTGGAGATGTAATATACGGTATATTTGTCACATTAATTAAGGTATACATGTGTAGTACACCTTTTTTTTTAACTTTCTTGCCGTACAAGTTATATAGAATATATCGCAGCAAGGCAAACCCATGTCAGCGACTACTAGTGAGACAACATCGAGCCGAGCTCCTAGGACCCAGAATAAGATCCCTAAGGAAGTGTACACCATAACAAAGGTGGACGATCTGGGAGTTCCGACGGCTCTAGCGAAAGCTGTCAAAAAGTTCTCAACGATATGCGGAGTCCTAGGGAGGCGGAACTTCACCATTTTGAAGGACCACATCGATCTGGTCCCATAGGAAGAAAAAGATGAGGCCTAGAAGCAGTTCAAGGAAAGCTTCGAATACCCCCCAGTGGCCGAGGCAAGACTCAAGCGGCAGGCCATCCGCAAGATGGGCAACTTGTGCAAAATTTCAAGACCGCGTTGGTCACCGAATACGTCCTTAACCTCGCCCAGCCAGAACCATTCTGGAAGTACCCGTTCATCTCCCAGGTCATGTGGGAAGAGTTCTATGCCGCAAAATCAACCCCTGAGTCTCGGGCAAAAAGCGAGGCCTATAGGAGGTTGCAGGCAAAAAACCTTCACCTACACCGGCTTGGCACCGGAGGCTACGCCGGGAAACAGCACGAATGGGTCAAGGAGGATGAAGCTGCTGCAGAATCTAACACGCCGCCAGTTTTTGGTGATATCCCGACCACCCGAGCAAGGAACTGGGCAAGGGCGAGGGTGAAGAAGAATAGTGACGGAACACTTACGTTCTCAAATCCTGAAGATCAAGCGGTGTACCAGAAAATCATAAGTACCACACGTAGAGTATGTTTTGTTAGGTTGTATCGTACTCTTGATTAAATTTGTCCAAACGGTATCGTGGGTCGACATGACTGCTGAGAGACAGGCCTCCCAAGAGGTCTGATCACAACTTCGCGAAGATGACATCCTCACGAAAGCGTTGGGAACCAAAGAACACCGTGGACGGACAAGGGGCATTGGCTCCAATGTTCCATGGAAGGTTGGGTTTCCTCAATACACGTGGCAGTACAGGAAGCACAAGCTTTCAAAGGCGCAGAAAGATGCACGCCTTAAGGAACAACTTCGGGAGGAGATTAGAAACGAGCTCCGAGAAGAGTTCGATGAGAAGTTGTTACAAGTGGAGGCTCGGGTGGAGGTACACCTCAGGGAAAGCGAGCCTGCTGCCGCTCCCATAGTAGAAACGAGCCCCACGCAGAGGCGTAGCAGCTGCGCATCTACTGGGGCGGCGTCACAAGAACAACCAGCCCCCATTGCGGTGGACCACATAACGGTAAAACCAACACAAAACGTATATGTTCTCTTAGCACCACAGTACATTATAACATATTATAAAGACACGTATGAATCTATTGCAGGGTCCCACTTCGTGCACCCTAGTCGTTAGGGTGACAAAAGACTTTGCAATTCCTGCCGCAGAGGGTCTTGCGTTCAAGCCCACGCCGAAGACCCGAGTGCATGGGGGGCAGCTGCTAGCTGGCCATGCCAAAGTTCAAGTGGATATGGTGAAACCCAATTGGGTTGGCTTCACTCTCCCACACCCACCAAATGACGAGGTTCTGACCCTTGGAGCTGCACGTGTGACCTTTATCCAATGGCCCAAGCAGATCATTCAGATTAATATAACTCCTAGGTCAGCACCAAGTGCTCATCCGTCGCCGCCGCCGCATCCCGCTCCAGCTCTTGTATCTGCCCCTCCTGCCATTGAAAAAGGAGATCAAGATCTCCAATTGTAGTATGATATAGATTTTGGGGATGATGGTACGGAGATCAGCAGCAGAGCGCACCTCCCCCCAGTCTCCAAAAAAAAGAAAGAGGGCGGCATCTTCTCCACCCAAGCTTGGATCACGCAAAAGAGCTGCTGAAAGGGGGAGAGAAAGAGGAAATGTGGAAGGGCCGCTTCTAGCTCCAAAGAAGCTAGATCTTGGCAAGGCGTCATCAGCTCCTCCTAAAGAATTCACATTAGGCATGCCATTGGTTGGAGACGACGCCTTATCGAAGATGGGCCCTGCATGCAAGGAGTTGCACGGGTACTACATGGAGAGGTCCAACGCAAGGAGGAAGCATAGAGAGACCTCCATGACGGGCCAGCACGATAGACCTCGGCCCTGAAGCCTTTATCGCCGTAGACTTTAAATATCTATGGGACCTCTACAGGGTGCGAGCGGTCGACACCAACCTCCTTAAGTGCTACTGCTTGTAAGTATTCTTGCGTACGAGATATGGTAATAACTATCCTTGTATTACGCTTACCCGGATTCTTGTCTTGCTTCTAGGTTAACTTGGAAGCATGTCCATCATAATGCTCCCTATGTTGCCTTACTCGATCCAACTGTCGTCAACGAGACAACTATGAACTACGATCGAGCCAGCATGGTAGAATATATCAAGGACTGCTTATGGTCCCGTCAAGACAAGGACTTCATTATGTGTGTCTACTCTGAACAGTAAGCATGTACCCTACTTAGAATCAAATGTGCGACGCGTATAGCTTTAGTATTTAACTTGCAATTTATTAACGTCGTAGTCGTCATTGCATTCTCCTGGTCATAGTGCCGAAGTGGAGTTTGGTATACTACCTTAACTCCAATATCAAAAAAGAAATATACGATTGGTCGGCGATCGAAGCTGCCTTGAACGATGCCTGGGACCAATACGTGGCAAAAGGCGGGAGGCATAAGGAAGGGCATCCCACACTCGGTCACAAAATGGACTTTCCAATACGTCAACAAGTTGGCGACCAGTGTGGGTTCCACGATTGTCATAACATGAGTAGCTTCGCAGACAAGGTGACATTGCTCGACCTTGAGGTGTGTGCTTCAATTGTTTATATACATTAGAGAGGAGATAGCACGATTCATACTAACTTTCCAAGTATGTAGACTAACTTGGCGCCTCACATGCGGGAAAAACTTTCGACGATTCCGGAAAACAACTTTGATATCATTAGAGAGGAGATAGCACAATTCATACTAGATGATCTTTTGTAACCGAAAGGAACGTTTAGAGTAAAGTCCTAGGTAGCTCGTCTCTGAATGGTAGAACATTTGCAATACTTTTGCAACAAATATTTGATTTTTGTAAATATTCTTTGTAATACAATTCTGCACGTTCTTCTATATATATTTGCATTTCTTAATTATATATAAACTTGTTTCAATTTATAACTCAGTTTTACAGGTTTTGATGCATGTCGGCGGTTTGGAGAGAAAAAAAGATTTGAATGACATATATATGTGAATGGGTCTGTGGATGTTAATGTATATATATGTTTGATTTTGTGAATTGGCTGTGAATATCTGATGGAATGTTGGAATATGCATTGAATTAGAAATGCTGGGAATGGGGTTGCTGGGAATATGGTTGCTGGGACTATCATTTTCTGCAGCGGGCGTGGCTAGCAAAGGCCTGAGACTAGCAAAAAAATCAAATTTTATTTTTTTTTTGACTTACTCATCCCTGACGGGCATTTTAATAATGCCCGAAAGAGATACTTATCCGTGACGGGCTCAAAAAAAACCTAATAGGGATATAGACATGTTCTGATGGATATTGCTTTTTCCATGTTTTTCTCAATATTGCAGAAACGTCAATTTTTATGTTATTACACTCTGTATTGGATTTAATTAATATTTAGCCGGTTTCCAAGTCATTGGCGAGATTATTTAAAAAATAGACTTTTTTCCTAACTACGTTTTAATTTTTATGTAGTTACGAAAGCAAGTCTGCACGCAATATTACCAATACGCGTCAATTATTACGTCATCCAAATATAAATTTGGATTTTATTATTATACATGCGTTTCCCATGTCATTGCCGAGCTTTTTTGAAAATTGGACTTTTCTCCGTTCAGCCGAGTACAATTTTTCATGCTGGACGCAACATTACGAACACGCGTCAATTATTGTGTAATTGGAATATGTACTGGAATTATATATTACTTATACGCTTTCCAACTCATTGGTGAGCTTTTTTAAATATTGGACTTTTTTTTCTAATTACGTAATAATTTTTTCATGCCGCACACCGTATTACAAAAATGCGTCAATTATTAAGTAAGACGAATATGTATTGGATTTAATTATTATTTATACGGTTTCGAAGTCATTGCTGAGCTTTTATAAAAATTGGACTTTTTTCTAACTACGTTTTAATTTTTCCATGCTGCACGCCGTATTACAAATACTTGTCAATTTTTATGTAATTCACTCTGTATTGGATTTAATTATTTTTTATCCGGTTTCCAAGTCATTGCTAAGATTTTTCAAAAATTGGACTTTTTTCGTACCTACGTTTTAATTTTTTCATGCTGCATGCTAATAACGCCGTATTGGCAGTACACGTCAATTACGTAAATCGAATATGTATTGGATTGAATTTTTATTTACGCGGTTTCCATGCCATTGCTGAGCTTTTTAAAAAATTGGACTTTTTCCTAACTACGTTTTAATTTTTTCAAACCACACGCAATATTACCAATACGCGTCAATTATTACTTCATTCAAATATGTTTTGGATTTTACTATTATTTTAAATACAGTCCTGTTACGACTGTTCTCATCTGCTGCTGCCAGTGCATATGGTTGAGACGCTAGCTATCAGAACTTACCGTCCACGGACCGACGTCGCCGACCGACGCCGCGCACGGACGGAAAATGTCGGCAAGCAAACGGCGTCGTCCGCCACGGCCGTTCCAAAAGCTGCCAGTACAGTTATGCTACAGTACATGCACAGTGTCTACACAGTACTGATGTTACGAACATCAAACTGCGCTGCGAACTGCAGATATCGCTAAAAGTACCTTAATTACAAGAATGTGCTGAAAAAAGCGTTGTTAACGTTTATCATTGAACCGGCGTTGTACCAACCTGCCGGCGGCGAGACCACGCGCCCTCAGAGTCATGCTGGGTCAAAGCACCCACGCATTCGAAACACATATTCCGGCGTACTGCTTCCACGACAGTGATAGATAGCATAGACGATCAGATAAAATGCTATTGCTGACGAACAGGTTTATGGTAGGAAAAAAACTCACCACGAAATGGGATATGCAACTACAATGGGGACGATGCGTGCTCAGCAACTGCCTGTTCTTCTCCAGCGGGCACCAAGTGCGTCAGGTCTTGTTCGTCTGCTACTTGCAGATCTACACACCCCATCAGCTAGCCGTACGACGCCGTCGCGCTGCCGCTGCCACACAGGAAAGAGCTGTGAGCGCCGCACAGCCC